>JARHVA010000756.1:2487500-2787500 GCA_037957365.1 Torreya grandis | reverse complement strand
TACAATAACCTAGGCAAGTACACACTAATAAGGTTGGAATATTTTTTTAACTTAGACCAAAAGTTTAATAAGGTTGAAACACTTTTTATTTACTTAAACTATAAGTTTTTATAATTTAGACAACATTAATAAAAAATATTTATTGTCAAAGACATGTTTAAATATGATAGAATAGTTTTACAAATTTGCATCTACAAAGTACTCAACATGCTTTGATCATTTGTTAGGAAAACTCAAGAGAGGCTTAGATCTTTAATAAAAACACCAATACTTTTTAACCATGGAACCAAAACAACAATTTAATGACCATATACACACATCTAATAAGAGGAGACACGTTGTTTAAGTAGAGGATTACACACCGTTTAAGTAGAGGATGACTCAAAATTGATTAAATTTAGCAATGAGAATAACCTTCACAAATTTCTTCCTTTTGGAAAGGCCAAACATGTTTCAAATGTAAGTTGAGTGGATAACACAACCAAGGATAATGAAATTGAAGTCATCATTTCTTGTATGGATGAGATGGTTATTATTTAGAATATTGTAATTGGCCCAATTGTTAGGAACTTGAGGTTGACAATGTGAAGCAGATACTGATTGGGAGATTTATTAGGTCTAAAAAATAGCATGATGTTGAGGCAAAACATGCCCAAAGAGGTTGAGGGAGGTGTAATCATGGTTGGGGTGAAATTTTTTGTTTGGTCTTGAAGGCTTGTTAACTTTGACTTGTGTTTGATTCCTTGAGCACCGATTTGATATGTTTTGGGGAATCCTAATTTGTTGTGAGTGTAATTGTACAACCATTGATAGAGATAATTAAGGTGGATCCAATGGGCATGATTTATATGTGATTGTGGGTAAGGTTAGAGGTTATGGAGTATCACCTCAACATTTGGGTGACGACATATGGAGAATCCGATGAATGCTTCTTGAAGGTTTTGAAAAGTACATTAAAATATGTTGTGTCATGCTTTGAAGTTTATCGCACATTAATGTATTATATGTGATCTTATTTGTTAGGTTTCTCCTCTCAAACGTAATTTAATTATGGATTGGACTTTGTGAGGATAGAAAATATATTGTTAATATCTTATTGAGTGATAGCAATGATGTTTTGGTTGCTTTGACGGATGTTTTGCATCTTGACCCAATCACATAAAGTGAGTAAGTGGAGAATTGATGATAACATATCACCTAATATTATTATTTTGATTGTAAATTTTGGTCAATTCTCATCTATCCTAAATAGTTAATAGGTCATTTAAGGATAATTTTACTCTTGCCATGTACAAATATTTTGATTTAGTAATATAATCTTAACCCTTAACGCATTGTTTTAGTAATATAATCTTAACCTTTATCACACCACGAAACATAAATAATTGAGTGTAGGGTGACTTGGAGACTTTCTCATTGGCTTTCATGTTAAAATTTGGATAGAAGTGAAGTAAGAGTCCACAACAAAAATGAAGTGAGTCAAAGACACCAACAACATGGGCATGTCCAAAAGAAAAGAAAGTGTCTCATTTCACATAAATATTGTGCTTATCTTCACTCATTCTATTTTCATTTCTCCCATCTTTGGAGGTGGTGAAACTTCCTTTGTTTCTCTCTTTATTCCATTCTATCCCTTTAATCTTTTGGTGATTTAATAAATTAAAATAAATAAAATAAAATTTAATAAGAAATATGATTTAGATTACTTTATCTATAATATTTTGGATATGTACTTCCTCACTATACGTAGCCTTATTCATCTTAAATAGGCTAGTAAGAATGGTAACTTAACCTTTTAAACCTTTTTACTATCAATAGTGTATGTGATAATGAGATTATTTTATCAGAGGTTTATGAATGCTTTAATTTTTATAAAAGAGTATTAAGAGATATAATGCTTCTAGACTTCATGATGACATAGAGAAATTTTTTGGGTGAAAATTATAGATATTTTTTCACATCAATGTTTTTGGTTATTTATGGTCCATCATTAAGATGAATAGATAATTTAGGGAGCAAACTAGAGCTCTTTATATAGAGAATTCTAGTTAGATACATGATGCCATATGAGTTTCAACTTAGAAAATCAACTATTTAATGGGTTATCGTGCTTGATTTAAACCCATGCTATCATCTTTATTGAGTTTCCTATCACATTTGAGGATCTCCACTACTTCTCTCCATTTTCGCTTGTAGTGATATTCAACAACTATCACATTAGTATCCTCAAATTTTCATATTGTAAATATTTTTAATGCTCTTTGACCCTTGTGTTAATTGATCTCCCTGTCTCCTGATATATGTAATGCCACATGAATAATCAATGCAATTTACACCACTCTTGATCTCTGGCTCCAACCATCAAGTACAATAAAGGTAACACAATCATTATTTTGAATATGGGGGATTATGTGAGTAAAATGGAGGATCATTTGTTAAATATTGGGAGCTCTAAGAAATTGGAAAGCAACCTTGTCTCCACTATCGTAAAAAAAGGTCACTAAAGCCATCAAGGGGTCTCCACTAGATGAGAATATCAAGAAGAGGTTGATCCCAAAGAGGAAATTACTCCTCAAATATATAAACATTAAGACTCTACTCATTTTGTTGATTTCACTCAAAATAGAAAAGTAGAAGAGGGGGATATCATGGTTAGTTTTAATGTTGTTTCTCTATTCACAAATGTCTGTAATCAAGATATTTTGGAGTTTGTTAGGAAATAAACTAATGAGGAGACAAAGAGCCTTATGGAGCTTTGCCTCAAATTGAATTTCATTACCTTTGATGGTGTGGTTTTGAACAATTGGAGAGGGTCGTCATGTGCTTCCCTCTTTCTCTGGTGGTTTCTAACTTATTTATGTAACATTTTAAAGAAATGACGCTTCTTTCTTTTTGCTTAAGCCATGATGGTGGTGAAGGAATGTGGATGCCATAAATTTTATTTGGGAACATGGATTGAGAATTAAGAGTATCTATATATGCACATTAATGGAATTTTTGAGAACATCAAGTTCACTAAGGAGGTGGAATATGAAGGAAAACTACATTTTTTAGATCTTATGAGGATAAGTGATGGTGCTTTGGCATGACAAGTGTACAAAAAAACACACATACAGACCTTTATTTACATGCCAACTCTCACCACAGCTCATTGCGAAAAGTAAGGGTTCTAAGGATGCTAGCCACTAGAGCCTTTGGTTATCAGATGAAGAGCACTTGGAACATGAACTTGAGCATATGAGGGTAGTTTAAAAAAAATGGATATAAGGGTAAGCATATTTCTAAAGCTCTCTGACTAGAAAAAGACAAGTGTGAGCAGTGTTTGAGGGGCAAAGAAGCATCCAAGCCTTTGCAAGCTTTATTTCTTTATTTTTCATTAATAGAAGATGTATCTAACAAGATTTTTACATTTCTAGATAAGAATAATATGAAATATATCTTTATGCCTCTTAAGCAAATTAAGAAAAAAGTTGATGTGGCCAAAGATAGGTTAGAGGCAAAGAGTGGTGTATATTGCATTAAGTGTTCATGTGAAATTCCTTATATCGGGGAGATAAGGAGATCAATCAGCACAAGGGTCAAAGAGCATAACAAAGTTTTTTAATATGAAAGGTGCACACAGAGATGGAGATCATCAAATGTGATAGAAACCTCAATAGAGATGATGACATGGGTTTGAGTCAAGCATGGAGATCCAATATACACAAGATTAATTCCAAAACCCATTACACCCTCAATATAAGAAGTTGAACTTCCATGGTAATTTAATTATTTGGGTGCAACTATTAATAATTTTACAAGTGTTAACGAACACGTACACAAGTAGTAAAAACCATTTGTATTTATTGCAAGTTGTAACAACTAGTTGATTTTAGGTTTTCCAGGTTGAGACCTATATGACAATATGTACCTAACTAGAGTTATATATATATATATATATATATATATAAAGAATTATAGTCTACTTCTTAAATTATTTATTCATCCTAAAATGTTGATATGAAAAATTCTCTCTCACACTTTTCACCCAGAAAAATTTCTCTAATATAACATTGTAACATATGAGACCTAACTAGACCTACTTATTTTGGTCTGTCTCCCAAATCTCTCTCTCCAATTTTGGGAGGATTCTTGCTTCGAGGGCATCGACAATGATATTGGTTGCTTCCTTAAGGTTGATTCTACTACCTCTTTCATGGGACATTCCATAGTTGCTCGCATCCTAGTGGATATTGATATATCCAAACCTCTTCATGGTGATGTGGTTTTGTTGGTAGGGGAAAGGCCCTGGAAACAACTATTAGATTACGAGGGTCTCCCTTTTAGATGCAGAAGTTGTTTTTCTATAGGTCATTTGGCCTTTAGGTGTCCTCTCTCATGCTGCAAGGGAGCTGCTACTTGGTGGAAAGATGCTCTTTTGGAACACTTGACTATCAGTACTTCCTAGGAGGATTGTTCATCTCAGGAGGATGAGTCATCTGAGGAGGTTGAGCTCCCTGTTGGGGCAACCCCCTTTTTTTACTGTTGTTAAAGATGCTGGGACTGTTGTTAAGATCTTAACTACTGTTGTTGTTGAAGAGCCAACAGATTTGCATGCCATCATTGGAGTTGTAACAGGGTATTGCCTTGTTGTCTCCCCTGCTACTGTTGCTAGATTGACCACAAAGATCTTGCCTGTTGTTGTCATTGAGTCCTTGACTGTCGTTGTTGGTGTGCAGGGTGTTGATAGGGATGATGTTGTTGTGGCATTTCCCCTGGCTTCGTCCCCTTTTGAGGATTTTGGTGAATTTTTCACCTCCATTTCCTAATTTTGTGATTGGAGATAAGAATGACTATTGGACTATTGTCCAAAGGAGGAAGAGAGGTCTACCTAAGCTAGTTTCTCATACTCGCACTCGAGCAAAGGGTGTTAGACTTACTAGGTCAGGGTTTGTTATTGTTTAGTATGGTTGGTTGTTTCTATGTTGTTAGAGTGCTGTTACTGGCACCCCTGAGG
This sequence comes from Torreya grandis, assembly GCA_037957365.1. Lineage (NCBI taxonomy): Eukaryota > Viridiplantae > Streptophyta > Pinopsida > Cupressales > Taxaceae > Torreya > Torreya grandis. The sequence continues at coordinate 2,782,504 of JARHVA010000756.1, read as the reverse complement.
CTTGTTTGCTCTGAGGGCTATTTTGTATAGGGTTCAAGGCCCTCTTTTCCTACTGATCTAATCAAAAACATATGAGACCTAATTCTTTAGTAATAATTGTGTACCAAAAAAAATAACCATCAACATTTTGGATCAATGATCCACCATCATTAATATTTTTGGGTAAATATCATTAATGTTTGAAATTAATTATGTGTCACATTATCATTAATAATAATAAGATTAATGGTATTTAATAGTTTTACAATGATAAACTAGACATTTAATACTTTCTAAATGAATCCCTAATGGCATCATATACTTGGCAAGAGTTGTTTACATAAGGAGTTCTATGCCCACTATTATTAATAAAATTAGATTAAGACTATATAATAGTTTTACAATGATTAGTTAGACATTTAATACTTTTTGAAGGAGTCCCTTATGGCATCATGTACTTGGTAAGAGTTATTTGTATAAGAAGCTCTATGCCCACTATTAAATCTTTACAAATCCATCATGATGATGGGTAACTTGAGTGGTCAGAAATGTTGATGTTTATTTTTTTTAACATAGTTTTTATCTAAAAAAATGTTTTCATTATTATGGAGGGTAGAAGCATGAAATCTCTCATTATACTATATGTTCATTTTTAGAGAATGACTTTAGAAAAAAATGTGTTAAATATTTTAGGAAAAATAAAGTTTCAAATCATATTATGTAAACTATCTTTAAAATAAAATAAAATAAAAATAAAGCTTTTGGGTGATGTTATATGATCCATCTTATTAGTGATTTGGATCACTTCAAGATAAATATATATATGTTTTCATTTTGGGTGGATCACTTGATGTGATTCAAAAAATCAAAAATTCTTAAAACATTTAATATAGTTTTTTTTTAATAAAAAACTATTCATAATGAAATCAACTAAAAAAGATATCGAAGATGGTGAATTTTTAACATATAAAATGTTTGAATTATTGGAACATTTTCTGTTGTCAATATATTATATATTTTTATATGTATTTGTTAATATAGTTTGTATTTTTATGCGAATTTGTCTTTCAAAATATTAAAATAAATTGTATTGTTAAATGGCATGAATTTTTTCAATATTTTGTAGTGATGTACCAATGGCCCAATTCATTGCAAGTCTTAATGCTTCAAACCCTGAGAAATAAAAATTTATCATACACATATTAGATACCAAACATTTATTTGTGAAACTTGGGGCAGACAAGACAATTTCTTATGAAATTAGGGAGTATCAAAGGAAGATTACCTATAATAAACCAACAGAATAAAAATAATTGTCAACATCTATGTTTTGGTGTGGTTTTTTTTTTTAATAAACAATTTCCTATGAAATTAGGGAGTATCGAAAGAAGATTACTTATGATAAACTAATAAAATAAAAACAATTGTCAATATCTATATTTTGGTGTGACTTTTTTTCATAGATAATTTTAAACTTTAAATATATAAAATAAATTATATTTCACAAATAAATAACTTGTACATATTAATTTCATGTATTTAAATATTTTATACCATATGATCTTAAAACAATTTATTTGAAAGGTATAAAGATTCTAAATATTTTTTTGTAAGCATGTTATAAACTAGTTCCTTACATACAATATCACAAATAAATGTTTGACATTGTTTCCATAATATATTATTTTATTATTTTAAATGTTTATCTTTTGCACCATTATTTATATTCTTAAACTTTTAAATAAATGTATTTTTTTTAATATATATAGACTTATTTTTTGATTGAAACCTTGCTTTTATATGAATTAAGTGTACATAATGTTTCTTTGGTTTAGGTGTCAAGGACCGAGGGATATTCATTCCGCCAAATTCGTTTGAGGCACGATCTTGGTCTCATCCTTGTTTTGTATCTCCTGAAATTTATACCTTGATAGATGACTAAGCAACACTTTTTATATCATTATTCTCACCATCTTTTTTATAAAATAATAACATTTCTTATAAAATGATAACATTTCTCATAAAATAATATATTTCTCATAAAAATTGGTTTCTAAGTATTGAATACAAAATTAAAAAAAAAAGATTGAAAGGAAATATATTTCTCATATAAATTGGTTTCTAAGTAATGCATACATTTTTGTTTCTTTACAATTTTTTTTTCTCTCTCCATTTTCTATTACCCATTATATTGAAAAAACATGTTTATGAATTATTAATTTGAAATCACTATTTAAAATACATATATTTTAATTAATTTTTTTTCTCTCACTCCATGTTTTAATTGATCCATTATATTGAAAAAATGTCTATGAATTATTTATTTGAAATACATATATTTTACATAATTAAAATGAAAGGCATATTTCATGTTTTCAATTCTTTCTCAAAAAGATTTGTAATAACTAATTTTAAAAGTTTTTATTTGTTTATTTTAAATTAATAATATTATTAAATTTCGAAGGTTATTTAAAATTTGTGTAGATATTTATAAAATTAAAATTATGTTTTGTTATGATTTAATATTTTTATTTTATTTATATATTATCATTTAATTTTGTTTTTTTGAGTCGTGTTTATTTTGTATTTATTTATATATTGATTTTGTTATTTTGATATCATTCTTGAGGCACTTATATCGTATTGAATTGTATTACCTCGAGAATGATATCTATTGATGTATTTTACATAGATTTATCTAAGATATATATGCTAATAGCACTTATCGCCACATAAGATAAAGGTAAATTTTTATTGTTCATAAAAATTACATTTAATATAATTATTTGATGCAATATCAAAAAGGAAAATATGATGCAACACACACACACACATGCATTTGATATTAAAATGGGAAATAGAGAGCATTTGATATATACATACATAGAATACGACAATAAGTTTATGATATTCAAACTGTATACATTTGGTGTTAAAATTGGAAATAGAGAGCAAGTAACACATATATCATAACAATAAATTAATGATATTCAATCTGTATAAGTTAACAATTGAAGCTTTTGTTCTTCCTTTTTTTTTTTATATACTCCTTTTCCATTCTTCAATCTCTTAAAACTGTCATATGTGAAAGGAAATGCAATCATTAATCCATGTAGTGACTTGACACGTGATATAGCAACAAATGTCAAACCTTGTCTTTCTATAAGTCCTATATCAATTGTGGCTTTGTCAAGTGTTAAGTCATAATTTATGGATTGTCAGTCCCTACGCCAATTTCAAAGGTAACTGAGACACATGACCCCTTTATGTAGGGGTGATTGGAATTGTAGTTGAAGTTTCATCAACAAAAAAAATCCCTGTATAGTTATCAAATTATACCATTACATATGTAGGTGGCTCAGGTGGAGCCAGCCCTAGTTTGTATACAATGCTTCAAACATATCCAAGTGCACCATTGACAAGACTTGCTTCTGTCCATAAGTTTTTAGTGAGCATCACCCTTGCACCAATATAAATCAATAACTCAACTTTCAACCATTCATCATCCAATCTTGCAACATTATTGTTTTATCCTCTAGTTGCAATGCTTAGAGCAATAGGTTGATTTAATACATACAATTTTCTCTTATTATGCTGACGCACATTCTCATTTGTTGCAAATAAATGAATGTTTTTATTAAAATCCTTCTTTTCAACTGTTTCAAGTGAAACATCCATTCTATTCATCAGTTATTTCTAATCTTCAATGGTTGGATTGGCGTCTCTTAGATTTGTTAAAAGTTTTTGAAACCGTTGTTATTCAGTTTAACCTTGTTGTCGAAAAACCTTATTGAATGTAACAACGATTCTAAAATTTTGTCAAGGTAATTTTGCTTGTCTTGTACTTTTTTTTGGAGGTTTATCCAATACTGGAGATAATTGTCCCAAATCTCCAACAAAAATCATAGACCTTCTACCAAAGCAAATATCAACATTTTATGAAAATGCTTGGCATAGTCGAGAATCTATATTTTCAAGTAACCTTTGCCCTATAAAGCTCATCTCATCAATCAAATTATATCTAACATGTTTAATTTCTTCTTGAAAGCTCATAATTCTTATTCCTTCTAATTTTTCAAAATCTGAAATAGACATTTCCAAGGTTGTATGTATTATTGATGCACCAATGTTAAATGTTGCAACTCTAGTTGGAGCAAGTAGTAACAATGAACAACATTGTGGTTGTGATAACTCCAAAAGTGCTAGTTTAATCCCTCCAATAAGATAAGATTTCTTTGTTCTTATAGTTCTTTGAATTATTAGATCAAGGGAGATGTAGTTTGTCCTTGATTATATTGTCTTATAATCATATCAAATTCTATTTTTTGCTTCTCACTTACGCTTTCATAACAAAAATTAGACTCCATTTATTCCATAACAAGTAAACCATTTTCTTTTGCCATGCTTATAAATTTAAGATCTCTCTTCATTTATTCTTCACCTAGATCATCTGCATCCCAATTTGCCTGTCTATCAATATCTCTTTGACCCAACATATCAATCTTAGAAACATGTAGAAATTGTTTTTGATGTAGCCCTGATATGATCTCACACTCATGTTCGGTTGTATTTTGTTGGATAACTTCATCATTTTCATCCTCTATTTCTTGTTGAATTTCATTATTTGTTTGAATAATTTGATCTACATGAAAATGATTGTATTGAAATTGACCCCTATTATATTTATTGTATCTTCATCAAGGCCAATGTCTATCTCAATATCACAAAATAGTTTGTACAATAGTAACTTTGATCAACAAAAATCTACAAATTTCTGATTATCTTGTTCTGGGATGCTGTAAAACCTTGGCCATACCCTCACAATAGCACACATTTTTCTTGGTTTTCACTTTTCACCTCTTTTAATGTTTGGACTATACATCCGAGATCTTGTAGCCTCAATGAGTGGTACAAGTTCCATTGAGCTAGGTCTTTCAATGTACCCATCAATTATTGATTTTTCATTTTTTTCATTTTCATCATCCTCTTTTAATACTGGTTTAAAAACTTTATGCCCAACATTCAATGATATAAATACTCTACTACACTCCATCAAAGGAAGTTACAACATGTGACATGTTTCCATTGCACCCATAGTTTTTTCAACAATTGTTTCAGTTAATAGGCGTCTATATGATCATGCAGCAGGTCCTTCTGGGTCTTCAACATTTACAAGTCACATCAACATTTGTTGATATGTTTCTGAACTCTTCTCTATTTTTGCAGCATACTTCACAATGTAGTTTATAACAACATGTTTTGAGAGTACTGGTTGCCAATCTACGTTTGCACACCATGATTGCAACACACAATGATTACGAGTGTTCACACGATCATCATTTACTTTTGGCTCATATTATTTATCTCCTTTCTCTGCATCTACATCTAGTTTCGATCCATCGAGATGCAAAGGCCAAGGGGTATTGTACCTACATCAAACACAATTTCATGTTATTATTCATGTATAAACAAACACTTAATTTTTTTTTTTATAATTATGTTTCTTACATGCAAACCTTCTTTCTTCTTTTTTTTTAGGCAAGTTCTATGTTTACACATGCTTTGACGCTCCACACAATTAACCAATTCTTCATAGTCTTGATCTGGATCTATTTGATTAATATTTATTGTGTTCCTCAAACATGGATGCGAGTTAAATTTATGCACTCCTTGTGTCACACATGAAATCAAATTAATGTATAGATTTATAATAGTTACTTTTTATATAATACAAGTAACTTATTAATCATTTCTTACTTGTATGTTTCTTTGATGTGCATCTCCCCGGGGATTCCATGCATGTACAATTCGATCAAAATATTTTTGGGCAAATTTGACTTGATTATCAAGATCAACCTCTTAGCCATGGAGATCCATCTATTGTACCATAAAGAGATCTTCCTCTTCATCTTATCAACCAGCTTTAACCATTCCTTATTTTTGTAGGCATTTGGTTTAAGAATAAACTCCAAGTATGTTATTCCATCAGCCAAGTCCAGAATATTGAAAGGCAGTACTGAAAGTATATGGCTGCGAGTGCCCTGTGCAATATGAAAAAAGAAAATAGCAAACTTTTACAAGTTGATTACCATTCCTATCACCGAAGAGAAAATCTTGAGAATCCTATCCAAGCACTTTGCTTCCTTGGCATTACCATTACCAAAGATGAGGATATCATCAACAAACAAAATATGAGTAAGGTGAGTGGAATGAGCAATCCAAACACCTTTTAAAAGACTAGTGTTTTTCTCTCTGTCAATATGTCTACTAAGAGCTTTAGCTACAATAAGAAACGATAGAGGCAAAAGAGGGAGGCCTTGTCTGAGTCCCCGAGTAGGAGTGAAAAAAGTAGAGGTAGAACCATTGATAAGTACAACATAAGATGTCGACTGGTAGCAAGCTTCGATCCAATTAATGAAGGTAGGAGCAAGACACACTTGCGTGAGAATGAGCTTGAGGTACATCGAGTTTACCCTGTCAAAGGCCTTTGAGAGGTCAATCTTGAGAAGGAAGGCAAGACGAAGTTTTAGTTTGATAGTATGAATTGCCTCTTGTGCCATTCAAATAGCATCATGTATATGGTGATCATCAAGGAAGCTAAATTGTTGTGGTAAAATATGCTAAGAAAGAATGGGCTTAAGTCTAGCTGCTATAATTTTAGCTAAGATCTTATATATGCAGTTACATAAAGAAATAGGGCGAAAATGATCAAAGCTCGAGAGATCTTCACCTTTAGAAATATTAGCAATAAAGGTAGAAGAGAAAGGAGCATGAATTCTGCCACTCATTCTAGATTCTTCAATAGCGAGGAGCAAATCACCAGCTATAAGATCCCAGATAAAATTCCATCGTCCACCCATCCGACCCAGCTGCCTTTCCCATTGAAAGGATTTTAGTGTCTTGAGTAGCTCCTTAAGCATGATGGGGTAAAGAAGAGAATTATTTTGATGTTCAGAAACCTAGCCATCAAAAAAAGAAGCCATAGCCATAACATCTTTGATATATTCCCTTGTTGTTTAGTGTAAATATGCTTGTAGAGTGTAACAACAGCCTTTGAAATAAAATCAAAATCTATACATAAACTACCATTATTGTCTCTAATGCTCCATATGGTATTGATAGTCCTTTTATCCATAGCTTGGTGATGAAAGAATTTTGTATTTTCATCCGCCTCCTGTAGCCAAGTAGTTCGAATTTTCATTCTCCATTTTGCCTCCTTCCAAGCCAAAAGCCTGGCTTTTTATTTTTCCAGTGTTTTCAGCTCCCCAAACATTTCATCCTGAAAATCACCTTTTTGAAAAGAGTCCAAGCAATAGCTGATGTTTTCTTCCACTTGCACCAACTTTTGCTCGTTGTCCTTGAAGAGAGATCTAGACCAGTCCATAGACACCAATTTAACCTTGATGAGGTTCCTCTGAAGACTTACCATAACATGGTCTTCCCCTGCAAAAGTGTGAGAGGTCCAAGTCTCCTTGATGAGCTTATGAAAATCCTCGTAGGTCAACTAGTGCGGGTTGAATTTGAAAGGGGCAGGGAGCTATTTAATACCATCGAATATCTCTAGCTGAATTGGAGAGTGATCTAAGGTGAAATGTTTCAGGGTAGAAGCCCTGTATGCTTTCAGTTTCAAAGTGAGCTCCTCCTTCAGTAAAAAGTGGTCCAACTTCTTAGAGATGCCTTGAGATCCTGTGCGTTGATTAGACCAGGGGGTTCCATTTTCTCAGGGGCAACATCCACCATATAATGATTATCCATGAAATGTAAAAAGTAGTCAACAAAGGTATCCATTCTAGCATTTTGTCCCCAAATTTCATTTTGATGGGTGGTGATGTTCAAATCACCACCAAGAATGAGATGCGGCATACCAAGAAAGCCAATGGCCTCTAAAGAGTCCCAAAACTCTTTTCTCATATGTGAAGGAGCATAAACATTTAATATATCTAAATCCATCTGAAGAACAAAGGAATGAAGAGTTACCATAATGAAATTCATATCCAACTAAGCAAACCATAATTCCAGAGAGGAGGTCCATCTAATAGCCAATCCTCTAGAATGTCCATTGAAGCTGCATGCGATGAAGGACTAATCTGGAAAGAATTTGTAAAGTTATTTTTTTGCAACCTCATCCGAACACATGGTCTTTTGCAATAGTAAAATATTGGGCTTATGTTTATGTACCAATCATTGAAGGGACCTTTTTTTTTGAGGTCATCCCAATCCCCTAAACATTGAAAGAGGTGATTAACATTAATCCACCCTATGTTGGGTTGCAGTGCTAAGGGCCCGGTTAATTGTTTGTTGTTTACCTAGAGAGACATCTCTAGCTACATCTAGTCTAGCATTAGATATATTTGAATGCTTCCCTCTACTGACCAGAGGAGTATGAGCACTGATAGCACCCAATCTGCCTCCAAGAGTGTTTAGAACCTGTTTGCATTGAGCAGCCTTTGTTTGTGATTTGGTCTGATATCTTCTGGCTGAGGAGGGATCAAAATCTTTTGAGAAAGTAACTATGTGGTTCCGATCAATTTTGAGCTCCTCTTGTGAATCCGAAGAGCTGTGGGTAAGCTTGTGACCCAAAGCAATGTCACAACAGGTCGACCAATGTTGATTGTGTTGGGTGAATATTTTGTCGTCAACTAAATGATGACAAAATGGGTATATCAACCACAACACAGGGAGATTTAGGCCACGAAAAGTGTGGGTTTACCAGATCTGGACGAAGTAAATCTCTCCTCTCATCAAGGGGAGGTTCCCTATGAATATTTATACGCTATATGTATATATAATTAAGGAGAAAATAATACTTGGGGTGGTATACAACATCCACCTCTCTTTTTTCAGAGGTGATGTCTAAGAAACAAGAGAGAGAAATCCTAGTCGTTGGCCAACAACATTCCTCTTCTTTCAGGAATGGTATCTAGCGTAAAGCAAAAAATCACCAGAAGTAAGTAACAAAGTTAACAAAGAAAGCTACGTAAGCACAAAGTCTTCCGTTTGTCTCCTTCACCGATTCGGAATACACGTAACCGTAGAGTGAAATGAAGCATAAAGTCTTCCCCTGAAACTACAAAGGATAAAAGGATCACAAAGATAAAAGTAGCTCAAAGTCTCTCTTTTATCTTTTAAAAACATCCTCAGATAATATCAACACACACACTTTGCTTATTAAATCAAACAAATAAGAGATTATCAGGAAAGAGGACATAAGAACTATTTTCTAAATAACGCAGATAACTTCAACACAAAGTCTGAAATAAACCTGCTTCTCATTCATTCAACAAAATATGATTTACAAGTTGAGCACAAAGTCTCAAGAAGTGTCTCAATTTTAGTAGAGTTTTTGCTCTCAATTATAAGAGATCCATTTACAAAAGAGGTCCCCTCTATATATAGGGAGAAACTTTCAAAATTAAAAAGATTAAAATATAAAAATATCTTAGTCAAAGATGAGTCATTTTTGACTTTTAGATATTTTTTCAGATCTTTTACATGTAATTACACATTACAAAATTGCATGCACTTTTACATGACAAAAGTGCATGAGAAGGGAGGAAGAAGAGAGAAAAAAAGTTTAGATTTTGCCACCAGACTTCTTCAGATGAGCATCATACATGTGAAAACGTCCCAAGTCAATTACAAAGTGCATTTTGAATAAAGCATGGAAGAAAAACTTCAATCTTTATTTCCAGTCTTTTACATTGTCTTCGACTTCTTCAGAGAAACTTCAATGATCCGGAAGAACTTTTGTTGAAAAGACGTCGATGAAGAGGGATCCTTTAGAGAAACTGCAGTAAGAATCATGATTGTGCAATTAGGGGAAAAATTAACAATCTGAAAAAACTACACATTTGATGATCACGATTAGGGAAGCGCGCTTGAAAAGGCTGAGGCGAGAGTGGGTCAAAAAGCAGAAGAAAAGGGGAGTGGGTGCGGAAAATGGAAGCAACGAAGATTTCTCCAGAGTTAGAGAAATCAGAGAAAAAGATGCAAGGGTGACAAAATTTGTCACCCTGGCATGTGGGAAGGCCTCCATGCACAGGCGGCAAAATTTGCCACTTGTAACATGTGAAGTGGAAAAAAGGCACAGGCGGCAAATTTTGCCGCACGTGCATGCCGGCAGGAAAAGGTGTAAGGGTCGCAAAATTTGTCGACCTTGCACTCAAGTGTAATGGTGGCAAAATTTGCCGCCCCTACATCTGAGTCGAGCAGACCTGCATCGGTGGCAAAATTTGTCGTCGGTGCAAGAGAGGGGAAACACATGGCTAGGGCGGCGAAATTCGCCGCCCTTACAGGTAGGAATCCTTGGAAAAGGGAGGGCAGCGAAAATTACCGCCCTGACATAGAGGAAAAAGACGAAGGCCAAATGGGGAGAAAGGGAAGAGGAGGAGAGGAACTCGGGGATGCATGGGCAGCAAAATTTGCCGCTCTTGCATGGAAGAGACCAAAAATGCAAGGGCAGCAAAAATTGCCGCTCTTGCATGACGGGTGCAAACACTTGTCACGTTCTGCTACACTTTGTCTTTTTCCATTGGGCACTTTTCAGCAGGCTTTTCTCTTCAGTCGGGTTTTTCCTTTACTTTCTTTGGGCTCTCTTCCCGGGTGAATTCTTTCAAACTTTGGCGATGAACCAACTGTTGAACCGTTCCATTGAACCACAGCTTTGAACCATTTCGTTGAACCAAGGCTTTGAACCTTTTGTTGAACTTGCCTTTGAACCATGTGTTTGAACTAACCATTGAACCAAGTTTTGGTTCAACGGTTCAAACAAAGCCTTGAACTGATTGATGAATTGTTTGATTGAACCAAAGGATGAACCAAAGCATTGAACCGCTTGGTTGAACTGAGACATTGAACCATTCCTTTGATTGAACCTGGAACTCGTTGAACTTGTAGAAATGAGCCTGTTTGTAGAGTTCGTAGATACCAAGTCCGTAGTTTTCTCTAACCTTGAAAGAGTCTGTAGATTTCAACCTGTAAAAGCCCATTGAACTTGACCTGCTGAGTCCGTAGATTTTTGAGAAGCTTGAAAAATGAGGAATTTGAATGCCCAGGACAAATTTTGAGAAGGAAAGAGAGAAATTTTGGTCTGTAGGTTGTCCCAAAAATGAATGGCATTTTTCAGGGACAACAGCTGGCTCCAGTTGGGGAACTTCTTTCTATTGCAAAAATCGATTGAAGGGAGTAGAATCCAGAATCTCCAGTGCCTTAGAAGCGTGCCATTGGGCTACGGAGTCATGCTACCCAAAAAGAAAGGCTCCAAAAAAAATGAAGACAAAAAGCATAAAACAGAACTAAAGACTATACAGATATACATATGTACAGATGATCTTATCTGATGCTTCAAGATTTGAAGAGCTTCAGATGCTGCCCACTGTGAGATAGTGAAAATGGTGTGCCATCTTGATAAACCAACAAGAAACCATTTTGTCCCCAGAATCGGTGACGGGCGAATGGAACTCTCCACCAAGAAACCAATTTTTTGTGTCTTCCTCTTGGTTTTCTTCTCTTGCTACCCCTTGGCAAGACTAGCTTTCTAGTCGGAGAACCATGAATCTTGGATCTCCTACGGAGTCCATTTTTTTTATTCTGATGGGCAACACCCTGGTCTATTACCTTAATTTGTTGTTCTGATAGTTCAGTCCAGCACATGTCTTGATTGTCCTCTTCAGATGCCTGGCAGACCACCGGCTCGACATCTCCTTTGTCTCGAGTAGCTCCCCATTCGAGTAACAGAGATTCATACCCGGTAGTGTTGTTGGTGTTGCTGAACTGCAACTCGTGTAAAGAAAGAAGAATATCCCTCTTAGGAGATATCAACACCAACTTGGCCCCAACCCCTATAGAGGAATTGCTGCCATCCATTTTCTGGATCCAAACATCACCAAAAACGGATCTTCCGTCAGATTTCTCTTCATTAGAGATGGAAGACCCTTTTTCATTTGTACTGCACCTTACCAATCCTTCTGATATCTGGTTTGAATCAATTCCTGGATCACCACCTATCAGACTTTCTTCTCTAGGAACATGGACGTCCTCCGTGGTCAAGAAGTAATCACTCCTGCCTGAAAACTCAAATAAAATTTGAGCTTCAGGGGCCAACGTTTGGGTCTTGACATCTTGTACCAACTTGTCCAACTGATCGAAGTTAGACTGCAAGACTTCAAATTCAGTCATTTGACTTTTAGTCTTTTTGACATGATCAGTGATGTCAAATGACTGAATTAGAATAGGCACAGAGGATGGGAGTTCATCCTTTTGTTTTTGGGAGGGGTGGGAGGACTGGCCTGCGAATTTGAAGTAGAAGGTGCATAAATATTTGGGATACTTACTTTCTCAGCAATCACTGGGTCCTTCGGCTGGATAGGCAGAGTGGTCCTACTCTTAGCAATCAAAATTGTAGGCTGAGGTCGCTCCTCTATTTCTCCTTTATCAGCTTGTTGAGCTTACTGATTCTGGGACTGGGTGATCACAGCATATGATCCCTTAGATGCTCCACCTTTACTTCTGAGTTCATCCTGGTAGTTTAGGACACTGATGTGAGAGTCGCCAGTTGATTCTTCTTGATCAAACTTAGGTTGAAAAGAGAAATCATGTTCTGTTTTCAAATATCCAACTGCTGAGTTGGTTGGAGGCGCTTCAATGGCGAGGTTCCTCTGCGGGGGAGGAAGGCGATTTGGCTGCCCTTGACTTTTGGTAGCGTTGCCTTGATATCGATGATTAGGGAATGTCCTCCTTGGTATATCTTTATATAGAGGCATAGAAGACATACCTTGTATCATTTGCCTTTTCAAGGCTAGCAATTCATTTGCCAGCTTTTGCACCATTAGGTCAGTGGTGACTGCAGGTGAATACTCAGAAGATGAAGAAGATTTACCTTTATTAGGGTCTCTCCTTATCTTTCCTGCCAAGATAAGGTCATCTTCTATCTCAGTAGCCAAGTCCTGAGCAGCCTCAAGGTCTATATGTCTAGCCCGTCTCAACAAGTAACTCACTTTAGGCAGCTGTGAGTTGATGAAGAAACACATGAGATTCTAAGGTGTCGGCTGGGCAATCATAGGAATCCTGTGCCTTAGCTTGTTGAACCTAGCAATGAAGTCCCTCATAGGCTCATGAGATTTTTTCTTCATCTGAGTGAGCTGGGCTAGCAAGGCATGTGCATCTTCTGCAGGCTTGAATCTGGCTTCAAATTTGTCTTTCAAGGTGTCCCAGTCAGTCACTGATCTAGTCTACAGGTGGTAGAACCAGTCTGCAACAATGCCTTGTAGTGTCTCCACGAACAACCTGACTGCTATGTCTTCGAATTCTACACCTATGACACCGTAGGCTATGCTGAAAGCTGCAATGTGTTCATCAGGATGAACTTTTTCATCACCAAAGAGTTTGAAGAATTTTTTTTTGAACTGCGTGGAAGCTCATGCAGAGGTGGAGTCAAGTTGAGTGGGCCAAAAGAGTTACCCCAGGGGCCTTGAGCCATGATTTGATTATGTAAAAGTGGGATCACAAATATGGGTGGAGAATGGATAGGCAAAGCTCTGCTAGCAGCAGAAAAAGAAGCTCTGCTTTGTGTTGGTGGCCTAGTAGGGCTAGGAGGAAGACTCCTAGTTCGTCTAAGGTGAGGTTGTGGAAGAAACAACTCGAAATTACTCTGCTACACCAACTCAAAAGCAGGGTCAACAACACCTTGAAATTTTTGGCCTCTGGTATAACGTGGAGTTGTCAGATTGCAGAACAAAAAATGAAAAAGAGCAGGATCTACTTCAGTTTGAAGTTTGAGACTTCAAACTACGTGCTCTTTCCCAGCAGCTCTGGTTTTGCAAACCAGATAAAATAACGAAAGTGAAGGAAGATGGTAAGGCTATAATGATAATGGGTAAGACATGGAACGGAGTCGCTATACTATGTAATGGATAAGGGTAGGGACTGCTTCAATCTGAAACTTGAGGTTTCAGATTGCATGTTCATCCCCAGCGGAGTCGCCAAAAACTATTGGGTGAATATTTTGTCGTCAACTAACTGATGACAAAATAGGTATATCAACCACATCACAGGGAGATTTACGCTACGAAAAGTGTGGGTTTACCAGATCTGGATGAGGTAAATCTCCTCTCATCAAGGGGAGGTTCCCTATGAATATTTATACGCTATATGTATATATAATTAAGAAGAAAATAATACTTGGGGTGGTATAACAGCATCCACCTCTCTTTTTTCAGAGGTGATGTCCAAAGAACAAGAGAGAGAAACCCTGGTCGTTGGCCAACAACATTTCTCTTCTTTCAAGAATGGTATCCAGCGTAGAGCAGAAAATCATCTGAAGTAAGTAACAAAGTTAACAAAGAAACCTACGTAAGCACAAAGTCTTCTTTTTGTCTCATTCGTCGATTCAGAATACGCGTAACCGTAGAGTGAAACGAAGCACAAAGTCTTTGCCTGAAACTACAAAGGATAAAAGGATCACAAAGATAAAAGTAGCTCAAAGTCTCTATTTTATCTTTTAGAAACGTCCTCAGATAATATCAACACACACACTTTGCTTATTAAATCAAACAAATACGAGATTATCAAGAAAAAAGACATAAGAACTATTTCCTAAATAACGCAGATAACTTCAACACAAACTCTGAAATAAACCTACTTCTCATTCATTCAACAAAATATGATTTACAAGTTGAGCACAAAGTCTCAATAAGTGTCTCAATTTCAGTAGAGTTTTTGCTCTCAATTATCAGAGATCCATTTACAAAAGAGGTCCCTTCTATATATAAGGAGAAATTTTCAAAATTAAAAAGATTAAAATATAAAAATATCTTAGTCAAAGATGAGTCATCTTTGACTTTGAGATATTTTTCCAGATTTTTTACATGTAATTACACATTACAAAATTGCATGCACTTTTACATGACAAAAGTGCATGAGAAGGGAAGAAGAAGAGAGAAAGGAAAAAGGTTCAGCTTTTGCCACCAGACTTCTTCAGATGAGCATCATACATGTGAAAACGTCTCAAGTCAATTACAAAGTGCATTTTGAATAAAGCATGGAAAAAATCTTTATTTCCAGTCTTCTTCATTGTCTTCGACTTATTCAGAGAAACTTCAGTGATCCGGAAGAACTTTTGTTGAAAAGACGTCAATGAAGAGGGATCCTTTAGAGAAATTGCAGTAAGAATCATGATTGTGCAATTAGGAGAAAAATTAGCAATCTTGGGAAACTGCACATTTGATGATCACGATTAGAGAAACGCGCTTGAAAACGCTGAGGCGAGAGTGGGTCAGAAAGCAGAAGAAGAAAAGGGGAGCGGACGCGGAAAATGGAAGGAACGAAGATTTCTCCGGAGTTAGAGAAATCAGAGAAAAAGATGCAAGGGAGGCAAAATTTGCCGCCTTGGCATGTGGGAAGGCCTCCATGCACATGCCGCAAAATTTGTCGTTTGTGCCATGTGAAGTAGAAAAAAGGCATAGGGGGCAAATTTTGCCGCCCGTGCATGCCGACAGGAAAAGGTGTAAGGGCGGCAAAATTTGCCGCCGGTGCAAGAGAGGGGAAACACATGGCTAGGGCGGTGAAATTTGCCGCCCTTACAGGTAGGAATCCTTGGAAAAGGGAGGGCGGCAGAAATTGCCGCCCTGACATAGAGGAAAAGGACGAAGGCCGAATGGGAAAAAAGGGAAGAGGAGGAGAGGAACTCGGGGATGCATGGGCAGCGAAATTTGCCGCTCCTGCATGGAAGAGACCAAAAATGCAAGGGTGGCAAAAATTGCCGCTCTTGCATGATAGGTGCAAACACTTGTCACGTTCTGCTACACTTTGTCTTTTTCTATCGAGCGCTTTTCAGTGGGTTTTTCTCTTCAGTCGGGTTTTTCCTTTGCTTTCTTCTAGCTCTCTTCCCGAGTGAATTCCTTCGAACTTTGGCGATGAACCAACTGTTGAACCGTTCCATTGAACCATGGCTTTGAACCATTTCGTTGAACCAAGGCTTTGAACCTTTTGTTGAACTTGCCTTTGAACCATGTGTTTGAACTAACCGTTGAACCAAGTTTTGGTTCAATGGTTCAAACAAAGCCTTGAACTGATTGACGAATTATTTGATTGAACCAAATGATGAACCAAAGCGTTGAACCGCTTGGTTGAACCGAGACATTGAACCATTCCTTTGATTAAACCTGGAACTCGTTGGACTTGTAGAAATGACCCTGTTTGTAGAGTTTGTAGATACCAAGTCCGTAGTTTTCTCTAACCTTGAAAGAGTCAGTAGATTTCAACTTGTAAAAGCCCATTGAACTTGACCCGCTGAGTCCGTAGATTTTCGAGAAACTTGAAAAATGAGGAATTTGAATGCCCAAGACAAATTTTGAGAAGGGAAGAGAGAAATTTTGGTCTGTAAGTTGTCCCAAAAATGAGTGGCATTTTTCAGGGACAACAGATTGTAAAGGTCATCAGGGATATGAACCTTCCTTTCTAGATGAGAGTGTGATATAGGAGAAGAGACCTCGCTATTAGGTGGAAGAGAGGGATCCTACACCTCGTCCACATGGCACTTGTTATAAGAAGGCTCCTCTCTACAGTCAGCGTGTGGAGTATGTACCATAAACCTCGAACCAGGTGCAAGAGAAAATGGTTCGCCAATAATCTTGGAATCACGAGAAACCTCCAAACTATGACCAAAGGAGTGGGAGGCCTCCACCTCATTGACAGTCTGATGTGTCTTAGTATAGGGTTGTACAGGATGAGGAGGAGTGCAAGCTCCATCTATCGACAAAGTTGACAAAAAAGGATAGGAGGGAGAACCTGGGTAAAAGCACCTGCCAGAGAACTATTCAAAAAGAGGGGAGAGATTAGCAATGGCCAGGTCAGCCCCCAAAGAAACAACCCCTGAAATATCCACCGTTGAAGAGACTATGTTGTGAGTGTGCAACCACTCAGATCCACTGTTGTAATCCGCTTGTGGAGAGAGATGGAGTCTCTCCATCTATGTGTTCTCGGTCCTAACCAGCTGGAGAGAGAACCTGAGCGCTCCCATGATTGGTCTCATTGATATGGTGCCTGGTCCGATCAGGTTCCCTATTTAGTTTCCCACATGTGGATCGAAGGTGTCCGTAGGCTCGACAGAAGGAACATCTGACGGGTACTTTCCTGTAGTTAAGGAGTTGAATGAAGCTAGAATCCCCTTTAAGCAGCTCGATAGAGGTAGGTAAATCATGAGTGATATCAAATTCAACACACATAATCGCCACCGATGTGTTCTGCTTCAAGAGAGTGTTTTGATCCACTTTGATGAAGCTTCCTAATGAGTTTCCAATGATTTTGAATATCACAGGTTCCCATAGTTCAATGGGAAGTCCTGGCATCTTCACCTAGATGGATAATTTTTTAATGTACTCCCTATTTGGATCAAAACTGGTGGTCCATCTGAATGTGGTGAGGGGAGCGCTTCCCCAGAACTAGGGGCCCTCCGAGGTGATCCACTCCCGATCCTCTGATGATCTAAAGATGAAAATAATGAATCCTTTCGCCCCTCTGTGAATGGTGGGTGAGTAATCCAGAATAGATCCCCAAGTTCTGAGTGCCCACTTTAGAATATCAATGTCTTTGTAGATCCTGTTGTGGAATCGGCCAATAAGTGCCTGCTCTGTATACTTATAATATTGTCCATGTCAAAGTTTGTGTCGATGTATGCTTGGGAAGGAGCAATAGATGGTTTGAAGCATTTCTGTGTGTTCCTTCTGATCCTCCTCCTTTTCTGCGAGCGAGAATTTTTAGTGGTGTCTCCAGCCGGAGAGATTGGTTCCTGAGGGAGTGCCCTTCCGTTGCCAAGAGAAAATGCTGAGAGGTCTGGATAATTTCCAAGAGGAAAATCTGGCCGATGTGTTTGAGCCTCTATTAGCTCCGAAGATCCCACTCTTCCTAAGTGAGAATCGAATCCATCCGGACCCAATCCGAACTCTGGTTCGATCCCCTGTGTCTGTGTTGAAACCTTAGGAAGTTTTTTGAAAATCCACTCCGCGCTCTCCATTTTTTTCAATTTATATGAATCCATATGTATATGTATATATATATATATATATATAATATATATATACATATATTTTTAATCTTTATCTTTAAATAGTCCTAATGAATATGAAAAGTTAATTTTATGTTTAAAATTGAAGGTTGATTAGAGGCCTTTACATTGTTCAAGTTAATATATGTTCGTAATAATATAGTTTAGTTTTTTTATGGTTGTAAATATTTTATGTATTTTTTTATTTTAAAGTTTTTAAAAGACTTCAATTGTGTTAGATATTATAAAATTTTAAGGTTTTATTTTTAATAATTAAAATTTTATAAAATGTAGTGAATATGGCTTGACCAAAAGTGCAGTTTGAAAATGAAAAATAGAAAAATGAATATGAAGAACAAAAGAGAGAACAATGGAGAGAAAATGCTCGAGAATACCAAAGACAAAAATGACAAGTACCAATGACAGATGAGGAGCGAAGAAATAAAAATGAGTATTAGAAACAATGACGTACAAAATGTAGCGTTGATTTGTTAGTTGAAAAACTAGAAACACAAATGAGAGAACATGCAGATCATATAAGAGAGCATTTTGCAC
The DNA here is from genome assembly GCA_037957365.1 of Torreya grandis. NCBI lineage: Eukaryota > Viridiplantae > Streptophyta > Pinopsida > Cupressales > Taxaceae > Torreya > Torreya grandis. The sequence goes on along the minus strand of JARHVA010000756.1, from coordinate 2,763,930 downwards.
AAACATATCAACAAGACCAATTTAAATTACAAATAATATTACAAAGATCAATATAAGTAGATCAAATGACTTATGCAAAAAGAGGAACAACTATGACAACGTAATCAAAATGCAGTACAAAGACACCGTCTCACAAATTCTAATGTTGATGTCGATCATGATGGAGACACTATAATGGATACAGAACTAGGCCATAAGATGGATATTTTTGAAAGCCCTATCAAGTTTGTTGGTGGAAATGAAAGTGGTACGGAGAGAGTACCAGAAACCCCAGTGGAAAGATTGATTGATGCATTGGAATTCAATTATGCTAACATACCTGACAATGTTCTAGGGCATATACAAAATTGAATAGATGCATTGGAATTCAATTTCGCTAACATATTTGAGGATAATCCAAGGCATGCACAAAATCAAACAAAGTAACCACTATTAAAAGAAGTAAGAATAAGAATAGAGCAAAAAATAGTGATCCACCACAAGAGAGAAGGCCAAGTGACAAAAGTCCCAAACAAATCAATAAGAAAAAGAACCTAACCGAAACAAAGATTTTGATATTGATTTCTAAGACTATACAATTTTTGTTTCGACGTGAGTTAGATAAAAATTTTTTGCCTCGTATGTGTTATATCTGTCAAGAGTTTTATCTTGGAATGAATATTCGTCAAGCTTCAAAAGGGTCTATTTGAAGTAGATGTCAACAAGAGAAAGGTGTCCATCATTTTTCTGAAGCTAATAAAATGGATCATGGGTCCCAACCACTTGAACTCATAAATTTGACTCAAGTTAAAGAGATGTTGATCTCACGTGTGAATCCAATTCTTCAAGTAACACATGCAATAGTAGGGAAATACAAATACAAAGGACATAACATTTGTTTTCTACAAGAAGTCAACAAAATTGCAAAAAAGTTACCATATCATATTTTAGATCTTTCGATTATCATAGTACGAAGAAAGCAACAATGTGGAACTACTTACAACTTTACTATGAATAAGAATTGAGTATATAATGCACTGAAATATAAGATTGAACATGATAAGTTCTATAGAGATGTGGAGATTGATGAAAGAACTCTAAAAGATCTTCCATGCAATAAGTCTACAAATGTCTTTGAAACACTAAACTATGTCAACATGGAATTTAATATAGATTTCAGTGAATATGTTTTTTCGACGAAGGAAATATTATAGATCACACATCATTTATGGCCACCAAACCACCCAATGCTCCAAGATAAATGGAAGTGATTCGAGCTTAGGTAAACAATCCAAACACAGATCCCAATGAACTAATAGCTTGGCCACAGATTGGTACATCTCCATTGAACGAATACGTAACATAAGGTTTATTAGACATGGCTTTACCAACTCTATTACCTAATGGAAGGTGTGATTGGTTGGAACCACAACTAAAATTCATACATCTACGTGAATTTGTGAAACATCTCATTTGATATCGAGATAATCATTTTGGCACACACCCACAATTTAGGCATCTTGCCATAAACAAGACAATGCAAAATCTAGCACAAAATTCATCATCAATATTTGTAAAGAAAAGCCTTCAAGAATTACCCATTACAATTGATGAATTAAGTGAACACATGGATGATATACCAGAATCTCATCTTGTTGATTGCTTAATGCGATATGGAACTTCACTACGAGACACATGTTCCTATTGGACATAGTATCGTGCAGAGTTAATCGACCTATTGCATCAAATTGGAACACTAACCATCTTCTTTACATTAAGTGTAGTAGATATGTATTGGCCAGACCTCCATGCACTGATGCCAAGAACCCCACCTATAGATCCATGTGAAGCACAAAGATGGCGATGACAAAACATAATTGACCACCCACATATAATTGATTATTATATACACATTCGAAAAACAATGTTCTGAAAAGAGATACTACACAATTTTATGAAGGTAAAAGATTTTTGGTGTAGATATGAATTGCAACACAGAGGGTCTCCATATGTGCATGGTTTTTTATGTTTGGATAGAGCACCAAAAATGGACACCTTAGACTGGAAAAATGAAAATCAAGTCAAATTTGTCCAAAAATATTTTGATGGAATTAAACATGCATGGAATCCTCGGGGAGATGCACATCAAAGAAACATACATGTAAGAAATAATTAATAAGTTACTTATATTATATGAAAAGCAACTATTATAAATCTATATATTAATTTGACTTCACGTGTGACACAAGGATTGTAGAATTTTAGCTTGCATCCATGTTTGAAGAACATAGTAAATATTAATCAAATAGATCCAGATGAAGACTATGAAGAATTTGTTAATTGCGTGGAGCACCATACCATGTGTAAAGATGGAGCTTGCCTATGAAAAAAAGAGGAAAGAAGGTTTGTAGGCTAGAAACATAATTGTAAAAAAATGTATTAAGTGTTTGTTTATACATGAATAATAACATGAAATTGTGTTTGATGTAGGTACAATGCCCCTTGGCCTTTGCATATCAATGGATCAAAACTAAATGTAGATGCAAAGAAAGGAAATAAACAATATGAGCCAAAAAGAAATGATGATCGTGTGAACACTCATAATTGTTATGTGTTGTAATCATGGTGGGCAAATGTAAATTAGCAACCAGTACTCTTAAAACATGTTGTAAAATACATTGAGAAGTATGCTGCAAAAGCAGAGAAAAGTTCAGAAACATATAAACAAATGTTGAAGACTGAGAAGGATATGTCACACGAGCATATAGATACATATTAACTGAAACAATTATTGAAAGAGATATAGGTGGAATGGAAACATGTCACATGTTGTTGGAACTTCCTTTGATGGAGTGTAGTAGAGTAATTATATCATTGAATGTTGGGTATAAAGTTTTTAAACTAGTATTAAAAGAGGATGATGAAAATGAAAAAAATGGAAAATCAATAATTGATGGGTACATTGAAAGACCTCGCTCAATGGAACATGTACAAATCATTGAGGCGACAAGATCTTGGATGTATAGTCCAACATTAAAAGAGGTGAAAAGTAGAAACCAATAAAAATGTGTGCTATTGTGAGGGTATGACAAAGGTTTTACAGCATCCCATAACAAGATAGTTGAATTTTTTTAGATTTTTGTTGGTCAGAGTTACTATTGCACAAACCATTTCGTGATGTTGAGATAAACAGTGGCCTTGATTATGATACAATACAATATAACTACAGTCAATTTCAATATAATCCTTTTCATGTAGATTGGATTATTCAAACAATTAATGGCATTCAACAAGAAATAGAGGATGAAAATGATGAAGTTATCCAACAAAATACAACTGAACATGAGTGGGAGATCATATCAGGGCTACACCAAAAATAATTTCTATATGTTTTTGAGATCGATATGTTGGGTTGAAGAGATATTGGTAGATAGACAAATTGGGATGTAGATAATTTGGGTGAAGAACAAATGAAAAGAGCTCTTAAATTTATAAGCATGGCAAAAGAAAATGGCTTACTTGCTATGGAAGAAATGGATTTTAATTTTTGTTATGAAACCCTAAGTGAGATGCAAAAAGTAGCATTTGATATGATTATAAGACATTATAATCAAGGACAAACTACATCTCCCTTGCATTTAATAATTCAAGGAACTACAGGAATAGGGAAATCTTATCTTATTGGAGGGATTAAACTAGCACTTATGGAGTTATCACAACCACAACGTTACCCATTGTTACTACTTGTTCCAACTGGAGTTGCAACATTTAACATTGGTGCATCAATAATACATACAACGTTACAAATGCTTATTTTAGATTTTGAGAAATTAGAAGGAATAAGATTAATGAGCTTTCAAGAAGAAATTAAACATGTTAGATATATTTTGATTGATGAGATGAGCTTTGTAGACCAAAAAATGCTTGAAAATATAGATTCTTGACTATGCCAAGCATTTTTATAAAATGTTGATATGTGCTTTGGTAGAAGGTCTATGATTTTTGTTGGGGATTTGGGATAGTTACCTCCGGTATTGGATAAAACTCCATATGCAAGTATAATACAAGTGAAATTACTTTGAAAAAACTTTAGAATCATTGTTATACTCGATAAGGTTTTTCGACAACAAGGTCAAACTAAAGAACAACGATGGTTTCAAGAACTTGTCAAAAATCTAAGAGACGCCAATCCAACCATTGAAGATTAGAAATCACTGATGAATAGAATAGATGATGCACTTGAAATAGTTGAAAAGGAGTATTTTAATGAACACATTCATTTATTTGCAACAAATGAGAATGTGCGTTAGCATAATAAGAGATAATTATATGCATTTAATCAACCTATTGCTCGAAGCATTGCAACTAGAGGATAAAACAATAATTTTGCGGGATTAGATGATGAACAATTGGAGGTTGAGTTATTGATTTATATTGGTGCAAGGGTGATTCTCACTACAAACTTATGGACAGAAGTAGGTCTTGTCAATGGTGCACTTGGATATGTTTGAAGCATTGTATACAAACCAGGGCTGGCTCCACTTGAACCGCCTACATATGTAATGGTGCAATTTGATAACTATACATGGATTCTTTTTATTGATGAAACTCCAACTACAATTCCAATCACTCATACACAAAGGGGTCATGTGTCTCAGTTACTTTTGAAATTGGCATGGGGATTGACAATCCACAAATCACAAGGCTTAACACTTGATAAAGCCACAATTGATATAGGACTTACAAAAAAATAAGGTTTGACATTTGTTGCTATATCAGGGGTCAAGTCACTACATGGATTAAGGATTGCACTACCTTTCACATATGACAGCTTTGAGAGATTGAAGAATGGAAAAAGAGTAAATAAAAGAAAAGAGGAAGAACAAAGGCTTTAATTGTTAGATGATCACATGTATACAGATTGAATATCTTTAACTTATTGTTACACTGCTTACATATATGATATGTGTTGCTCTCTATTTCCAATTTTAACATCAATTGTGTACAGTTTGAATATCATAAACTCATTATCGTATTCTATGCATGTATGTATGTATATATCAAATGCTCTCTATTTTCTATTTTACTATCAAATATATATATATATATATATATATATATATATATATATATATAATTAAATTAAAATAAATAAATGAATAATTTTAAAATTAGTTATTACAATCTTTTTAAGAAAGAATTAAAAACATGGAATTTGCCTTTCTTTTTAATTATGTAAAATATATGCATTTTAAATAGTGATTTCAAATTAATAATTCATAGACGTTTTTCAATATAATGGATTATACACTAACATACATATCTTAGATAAATTTATGTAAAATACACCGATAGATATCATTTTAGAGGCACCTATATCGTATTGAATTGTGAGTTCTTCAAGAATGATATCTGTGTATTTTACATAGACTTATCTAAGATATGTATGCTAGTAGCACTTGTCATCACATAAAGTAAAAGTAATTTTTTATCGTTCATAAAAATTACATTTAATATAATTATCTAATGCAATATCAAAAAGGAAAATAGGATGCAACATATAGATAATTATATTAAATGTAATTTTTATGAACGAAAAAAAATTACTTTTACTTTATGTGATGACAAGTGCTACTAGCATACATAAAACTAGCAATGGCATATTAAAAAGGTCGTTTCTATTAAGAAGTTTGTAATTTTTAAATTTATAAAATCTAATTAATTCACAATATTTAAATGTTTAAATACTATTTTTTTGAATTTATAAAATAATTTTTTTAAAATATCATAAATATTATTATATTTTTGAATATATAAAATAATTAAAAAAAATATCTATATTATAAATATTATTATATTTATTCATTGTTTTAAAGTGCAATATATAATAATTGAATGAACTATATGGAATTTTAATATTGAGACAAGCACCATCAAATTTTAAATTTACAAAATTCAAACATAATAACATATTTCACGAGTTCCCTTTAAATTATTTATTGAAAGCAAATACAATTAACATAATTAATCCCAAACTCCAACTTGTTACATTTTATAATTTATTGTGTAATCTTCTTCCAATGCTAATAAATTTTATAATGAAAATAAATAAATTATGACTTGTAACATGTATGTAGTGTAACCTTTTTTAACCTGTATGTAGGGTTTCGGCGCCCCTTCAAAACCTGCTTTTACCTCTAATCTAAAACATGTATGTAGTGTAACCTTTTTTAATGAAAATAAATAATTTCTGACTTGTAAATATATGCAACCTTTGAAGCATTTTTAAGGAATTCATCATGAAATGTAATAAGAGTTAACAAACAAAGCTAACAAACGTAAGAAATTCAAAAACAAACACATATATAAATATATAAGGGTAACCTCAAACGTATTGACTCAATAAGAGGTAACAAATTACTCATATGAGATAGAATATAAAAGTTCTTGCATGGCATTACAAACTAGCCAACTTATTCAAATGAACTTCCTAGTGTTAAATTATTTCATTTATTTAAACTGCCACAAACTCTAGGGTGGCCATTATTGCGATCTGAAGCATGCACAAGATGCAAGTTAACAAGTTTTCTTTTTACATATAGAATTTTGGGATGCTTTGCTTCATGGTGGATTTGCATTGTCTTGATATCAAGGTCAATGAATATAAAATGAGGGATTTGTACTTGGTATTGTTAGGGACCCCTTATCCAACGGAAGCACAATTGATTACTTTCTTATTAGCAATTAAACACGGAATTATACCAGAATGATTAAGTAACTAGAAACTTGAGACATCAAAGAATTTGAGAGACAATACACACTCTTGTATTAAATATTACTAGAAGAAAATACAATAAGGAAGATGCCACTTCTTCCTCCACCTCAAAGGCTTGCCACACCTCAAGACCTTCTCCCCTCTCTCTCTTGCTCAACACAACAACTCTATAGCCTGAGTTATTAGCCCTCCTTGAATGCTTCCGCTGATCTCCTTGACCTTGCTTGCTTTAATGCTTTTACTTGCCTTCTTGATAATTACAATACATGCCTCATGGGTCTTTAAATAGAATCCCATGGTTACAAAAAATAGAAATCTAACTACAATAATTAGACACGCAACTCGTGACTATAATTAGTCATTTAACATGCAAACACTCACTTCACTTAACTGACTGTTCGCCAACAGCAATTCTGGAACGCATAGGCGACCGACGCCGGTCCCTGCTTGCCTGGTGCTACCGACGTCGACTGACTAGCTGCCGTCATCGATTGCCTTCTGCACTGCATCTGACCGACGTCGGTCATGCTGCTAACATTGGTGCTTCTGAAACTCCAGCAACCTTCCTTCTTCATGTCTGCAACAGTTGAAGCTTTTAGCTCCACACCCTAACAATCTCCCACTTGGAGATAAATAGCTGCTACTGTACCTATACCTGTACACCATCTATTTTGTTCCCTTGGCTCTATATCCCTCTTCAAAGTCACTCTTGAAGACCAACCACCATGCAGACCTGTGATGCTATACCTGTCACTTATGCCAAAAGAATTTTGCTGCTCCCAAATTCTTCATGACATACTTCTGAACCAACTCTACCCTTAGCTCAGAAAACTCCCTGTATATGAAAGCCTGCAACAAGTAACACAATACAGTAACAGGATAATGTAGCTAATATTATCCAACCTGGTAAAGATAAATACAATGGTCAAACCTCCATTGCTCTGCAGCCTACTCAAGACCATATACCATAGCTTTCTGTCTCACGTGTCCATCCACTCTCTTCTCTACTATGGGAATCCATCCCTCTATCCAGTGCTTTCTTCCAGCTGACAACTCTACCAAAAAATACCTGTTTGGTTCTTCTCCAAGGACTCACACTCCTCATCCATGCCAAGCTCCCACTGTTTCTGGATTCTACCTGCATTGCTTCTTCCATCTTCCTAGTTCTTGACTATCATTAAGCAATATAAAGAAGGTGAACAATGAATATGAGGTTCACTTACCCTTTCTGACCTCCATATGGGTGTTTGAGACTCTTTGACAGCTAACTATCCACCCATCATCCATTCCAGTGACCGATCTCAGCCATCTCCCAGTCTGCTCCCGACCGATGTCAGTTCCCTGCACTGACCCTGACTGCCGACGTCGTTTCCCTGGCTGATGCCGGTGTCCCCTCTGTCAACATCGGTCTTGATGACTGACGTCAGACTTCTCCTGCCCAACCTACCGACCCTGCTGGTCTGCACATGACTGATGCCGGTATTTGGCTGACCGACGTCGATCCCAAGTGACTGACATCGGTGTCTGTGTGTTCCTGTAAGTGATGAAATCTTCATCCGCGAGCTCATCTTGGATCAAACCTCTATCCATGCTGCCCTGCTCAGATTTATTCAACCCCTGTGACTGATCTCTGTCCTTCATCTCCTTCATAAACACTAAGGCTTCTTTGTTCCTGTCAAAAGCATCAAATTTCCTTTTTCTGCAATGAACTCTATCTATGCTTTCTAAATCTGAACACATACCTTTTGAATCAAGAACGTCCATTCCCTTCTTATTCATGTGACCAAGCCTATTAAGCCACATCTTCGAATCTACAGTTGAAGTAGATAAACCAGAAGTAGAATCAACAATACAAGTAGACAGATAAAGAGTATCTACTTTCTTACCTCTTGCTAGAACAAGTGCGCCCTTGGTAACCTTTCAAGAATCTGCTGTGAGGGTTATTGTGCATCCCTCATCACCCAACCTTCCTACAGAAATCAAACTCTGCTTCAGAATCAGGACATGCATGACCTCCTTCAACACCCATGTGTTGTCAATCTGCAATCTCAGTTGCACTTTCCCTTTGCCAACTATCTGACAAGGCGTACCATCCCCTAAATAAAGCACTCCAAAGTCTCTTTGTTCATACTCATGAAACAAATCTCTGTTTGGGGATGCATGAAAAGATGAACCAGAATCTAAAATCCATGATCCTACCTGACTATCCAAAGAAAGTATGAGAGCGTCCTGTACCACAATATTTGCATCCTTTGCTTCTTTAATACCTGCATGTTGATTCTCTTTATCTCTCAACCAACACTCCTTCTTTGTGTGTCCTTTATTTCCACAAAACCAGCAGGTAATACCTTTGGATTCGGATCTCCTTCGCGACCTTGATTTCCCTTGCTCAACCTTCTCCCTTTGCCTTCCCCTGCTTTCTGCACTTAGAGCATTTCTTGATGATTCACCTGTGCTTCTCCTGCATATTTCCTCATTCAAGATCACACACACAACATCATCAACTTTTAAGATTTTAGAAGCAGATGCAGAATTACTTACTGCCATAACCAAATTGTCCCAACTTTCAGGCAAAGAACATAAAATCAAGAGAGCCTTTACCTCATCATCAAAAACAATATTGACTGAAGCTAATTGGTTTACCAAACCATGGAAATCGCTGAGATGAGTATGTACCGATCCACCTTCCTACATTTGAAAAGTAAATAACTGCTTCATAAGATATACCTTATTAGAAGACGAGGGCTTTTCGTATAAATTCGCCAAGGACTTTATCAACTCTTCCGTTGTCTTGCACTGTGATAAGCTGGAAATCACAGATGATGCAAGGCTCAACCTTATGGAACCGAGAGCCTTCCGATCAAGAACACTCCATTCTTCATCCTTTATATCTGTGGGCTTGCATGCAACCCCACCCAACGGTAAGTATAAATCCTTCTGATACAGATAATCCTCAATCTGCATCCTCCAATGTTGATAATTCTTTTCGTTAAACTTCTCCATTCGTAGCTTACTTTTTTCTGCCATTGCTGAACTCCCACTCAATCAAAAAACCCTGTGAATGACCTGTAATCAAAAACAATACCCTGCTTCCTGCAAACCGTAGCTCTGATACCAACTGTTAGGGACCCCTTATCCAACAGAAGCACAATTGATTACTTTCTTATTAGCAATTAAACACGAAATTATACCAGAATGATTAAGTAACTAGAAACTTGAGACAACAAAGAATTTGAGAGACAATACACACTCTTGTATTAAATATTACTAGAAGAAAATACAATAAGGAAGATGCCACTTCTTCCTCCACCTCAAAGGCTTGCCACACCTCAAGACCTTCTCCCCTCTCTCTCTTGCTCAACACAACAACTCTATAGCCTGAGTTATTATCCCTCCTTGAATGCTTCCGCTGATCTCTTTAACCTTACACCTGTAGATCTCCTTGACCTTGCTTGCTTCAATGCGTTTACTTGCCTTCTTGATAATTACAATACATGCCTCATGGGTCTTTAAATAGAATCCCATGGTTACAAAAAATAGAAATCTAACTACAATAATTAGACACGTAGCTCGTGACTATAATTAGTCATTTGACATGCAAACACTCGCTTCACTTAACAAACTGTTCGTCAACAGTAGTTTTGGAACGCACAGGCGACCGATGCCGGTCCTTGCTTGCCTGGTGCTGCCGACGTCGGCCGACTAGCTGCCATCGCCGGTTGCCTTCTGCACTGCATCTGACCGACGTCGGTCATGTTGCCGACGCCGGTGCTTCTGAAACTCCAGCAACCTTCCTTCTTCGTGTCTGCAATAGTTGAAGCTTTTAGCTCCACACCCTAACAAGTATGGACACTTTTTTCACCACTTGCATGATCCTGTAATTTTGTCTTTCCTCCTCTGCATGTTGCAGCATCAACTTAGTTGCTATTTATTTAGCAGTGTGATTTTAAGGATTTTCCTTCCCCATCATGTTGTCTTAAAAAAAAAGACTAATTTCATGGAAGATGCCATGACTGATTCAAAACTCATAATTGAAATGCAATCAAGAATATAGTGTTAGAATGTTTATCTCTTGAAAAGGGCCAAATCCAGGTGAAAAATGTAATTTGATTATCTATTTATAACATGAAATAAATAGATATACACCCACATAAAAAAATATATTTTAAGATATTGTGAAATGTAATTTTCTATAGACCATCTTGGAATAAAATGTACGACTTTCCACTATCATCCTTGGATGTGTCCCTTTGTGGCTAGGGCACAAACTAAAATGGAATCATGAGTACATTTTATTTTCGTTATGCTATTTTATATGTATTGTAGGTTGTAAAGGAGGTATTTTCGGTTCATAACTTCCACTATTAGAGTCTAGGTACTACCATACAATTATTATTAATATCATATGTAGAATAAGCGTATTATTATGAAATTGATTCCATTGTGAAGGAATATTGTATGTAATAACAACAAAGATGTATGTATTTATTGAATAAATGCCATACTGTTTTGTTAATGAATAAACAATATATTTTTCATTTGCACTGAATAATGATTTGTATTGAAGTTAATAAATATACATGTTTCCATGTTCAAAATAAGAAACTAATTCCTAGATGTATTGAGTTAGTCAGAAAAGATGACCTAACTAGAGATGCCATAAAAGTGCCCAAGAAAGCTTAACATGGATGGGGCATTACATAACTAGTTAAAAAATCATGTATAAAAGCTTGCAAGGATATCAAGAAAATCTAAACTAATTCATTACACTGAACTAAGGCTGCATTAATAAACACAAAGAACACACATTACTCAAATAGATCACAACTTCATTAAACTTGCATTTGGATCATACGTGTAGAGTACAATCCATTTTTTTTACAATGATCATGTCTCAAATACATAAGTATGATGTCTCAAATAACCAACCCTAGTTCTAGGTATGAGGTGAGATTTTATAAGCATAAGTACCACCTCGCCATTACATATTTAGGTTATGTACCCATAATTAGAGCAATAACTTCCTAATGACAACATGGCATAATTGTATGTCTTATTACCATATGATAAAAAACCTCTATACTCTCTCCCAACAACTATAGATTTGTTCCTCTTGTTGTACTCAAGAGTCTTGCCAATTTTTATTCTCCATGTTATTTGATGACTGAAGTTGCTATGGGCAAGCCGTAACTTTTGATAGTAAGTCTTTAGTGATATGCACTTTTGGGTCTTTAGGGGCCTTTGCAAACCACTTCATTGGAAAATTGATATAATTTTCCCCAAAATTTGGGAAGTATACACTACTGCATACATTTTAACATAAATATAGGTGCACTGATAGACTTAGCCAAAAATGGGGCTCAACATTTACCCATACTTATTATCTTGTCTACTCTTGGATGAACTAGTCTCTTTATGTGCAACCTCCAAAAATTGTCCTGTGTTTGTTGACCATCTATCTGAACAAACCCCATCTTGTGAGCATCGTCTATATAGCAATGATCTCAATTGGAATTTTTTTGAAAAGGTTCTTTACTTCAAAAATGTTCTCCTTATTCACAATTGTGCATTGCATTGTGCTATGGAATTATACTACGCCTCACACTCCAACATCAACCCAACTTGCCTAAACATCTGAATGTTAAATCCTTAACATCAATGTGAGTTCTCAACTTTGGCCAACATCACATACACAAGTTGAACTCAACTCGAGTCGCATCTAAACTTGCATCACTCATCTCAGCCTTCATTCTCTTTATGAACCCCAATTCTTGCATTAGACATTTGTCTGCCTTGGCCAGGGAGCTTCTTGAGCTCCTTGGACAATGCCTTGCACAACTGCCCTACTTGAGGGTATCTCACCCCTCATAACTCCCCCACTCAACTTGGAAATGAACTTAGTGCCAACATGGATTATCTTCAAGCCAACACATGGGAATGACATCACATGCCATAACAGAGTAGTTGTGCAACACTTTCAACAAGCCACTAACCACATTAGCCTAGTCTCTTCAATCACCATCATCAAATGGCACAAATTCACCTGTCCAAAACTCTTGATAAGTCATCACACTAATCAGTACATCAATACACCTACCAAGTTTTTAATCATGCATTCACAATGTTTCTTGCTCTATCACACGTCTCCAATATCACCCTCATGCCCCAGAGTTAGTATTGCTTTAGTCTTTGGCTGCTCACCTCAACACTTCAATGCAATCAACTGAAATACACCTCTCCACTCCTTGTTTCTCTGAGTTGTGTGGTTAAACATGGGCCTTCTCCATCTAAAAGGAACCTCTAGTCTCATTTATTCCAACTTACTCTCCCAAGGAACACTACCTCCTTTGCCTATTTTCAGTCACACCCTTCACTAGTGAAATAATATTATCTATGGTTCATAAGAATTTGTTGCACTACTCAATGCATACTGCATCTACCAAGTTTTGAGCTCACATTCACAATTCCTCTAGAGCTCTACCACATGTTCAGCAATCTAACGCTTATGCCTCCAAAGCTACTCCTGATTCAGTCTTCCTTGCTGCTCACTTACACTTAAATGTAAACCACCACATGCACTTCACTCCTTGCATCTATCTAAGTTATTTTTACAATATCAACCTTCCTCCACTTAAACCTCAAGTCATCCTTATTTTGACTTAATTTGTAGGCACAAGTGCTTCCACACTTGCTTCACAAACATCACATACTTGCACGAGAGTCTTCATGCATCCGACCCCTCACATTGGGTAGGATCATGAAATTTCTCACTGATCTAGCATGCCCACTCGATGACACAACCACACAGTTGTTCCTCTTAGTTGCATTATCTAACAATGTCCTATATAATCACCTTGCACAGGCTGAGACTCCCATCAAATTGCTTCATTGATCTGATACTGATTGTCATGGGGCTAGACTCTCTAGTGCCCTATGGGTGCACTAGAGAGTCTAGCCCCATTAAAATTTGTAGGCACATGCTTCACAAACTTGTGCAATGTATTTTATTGATCATTTACTATGCATTGTAAGGATTTCAATGACTTAGTAAGTTCCTTGCACTACTCATTTTTTTGTTTCAATTCATCAATGCCTTTAAGGAGTTTATCCCTCTATGCCTTGTCATTAGTTTCAAACACCTTTTCTTCTAGCTTTATGTTTTTTGTTTCCTTCTCTGTTTACTGCACATTAATAACCTCAATTATTTTTGCAAATTTTATAAAAATAGGCTTAGCTAGAGTAGTCTTCTCATGCATCTCAACCATTACCTTTTGAATAATTAACAAATGGCTATCAAACTCACCTTGCACTTTGTTGAGTTCATGCACCTTTATTTCTTGAATGTTGGTCTCCTTTCCCTTTAGAATTAATCTATCTACCATGAGATCAAGGTGCTCCATAGGTTCCACTCTTTGTGTAAGCTTTCCCATCAATAATTCTTATTGTCTTGGTCAATTTTTCTACATAGGTTAGCTAATTTTTATTCAAAGTTAGTTTCCTTTCTTCTTATGTGAATTTATTATTAGTTTTAGCCAATTTTTTCCTTCGATTGTGCATGACAAAACTGCTCATAACATTCTATGGTGAAACATTAGTGGCTAGTCTAACAAAATCCAAACCTACTTATTCTTCTTGGAGGGGAAACATATCCACACTCAAAATCTTTTTGTTTCCTTGAAACTGATAGGGTATGTTTAGGTGTAGAAATCAGGACAATACCTTGAAATGAGGCTCATCCAAGTGCATATAAAAATGGAGATTTTTTTTACTGGCGTTCACTGAGGCATTTTTCTCATGGAACACATTCCACATAAACCTATTCATCTAGCTTGTTAGCATGCACTTTTCGATATAGCTTTCACCTTATACACTCCCTTCATCTTCTTTGATAGAGGGTTCATAGGCACATGACTCTGATCTTGATTGTATGTTGTTTATCTTTATAGGATTTCATTCACTATGTGTTTTGTCATGTCATGTTTCATTTGACATTCAAACATTAAATTTATGCACTTTTGCTTCCACCTAAAGGACTTCCAATTCAACCTCTTGAACTTCTAAATCAACATCTTGTATATCCATAATGCCAAAATATGCATTTTTATATGGGATTTCACTATTGTCCCCTAAGACACCACCATCCTGAAATTGTAGGTGGGGCCCTTCTCATTTGATTTCTTCCACCAAAATCCCATGATCCTTGATTTGCTTTGGATCCATGTGCATAACTAAAATTTATTTCTCTAGATATGTGGTCTGACATGGAGGTGAAGTCTTTGGAGCACGTCTTATATCCTGAACTAATGATGCATTATATGGACTGATAGGCCAAATTTCATATAGAATGCAAATGAAATTATATTTCATGATTCAAGAAATGAAGAGAGCAAACATTACAATAAATAAGCCAAGAATGTTGTTCATTTCAAATTCCCAAAATTGACCTTTCCTATTCCTATGGGAATGGAGAACTTATTAAATAAGACAAAAGCTAGACACCTAAGTCAATAAAAACTATATATAATATTGTTACATCCCAACTTAATTTGCAAGGGTCTTTATCAGACCAAGCATTTGTTTAAAATTTTGAAAAATTTCTCAGCCAAGTGCTTTTTTTAGGATGTTTTCTAGTTACTTTATTGTAGGGCAATGTTACAACTTGACATTGTCATCTTTCACATAGTGCCAAATCAGGAATTTGGTATTGATATGCTTGGTTTGGTCATGAAATACTAGATTCTTTGCCATATGGATTGTAGAAGTGTTGTCAACCATGAGAGGTGTTGATGAAATCTATTACTCCTACAAATCTAAAAGAACCCTTCTAAGTTAAAAAATATCTACAGTTTCCTCTAAAGTGGCCAATATTTTTCTTCTATTGAATAAATTACTAGTATTGATTGATTTTTGGATTTTCAACTGACAACTTCCATTCCAAAATTTATTAGAAAATCCACGGTGGACTTTCCATCTTCATGATCACCAGCATAGTTAGAATTTGAATAACCAACCAATTTGAAGTCTCATACACTGGAGTATTTGAGCCCAAAATTCTATGTTCCTTTGAGATATCTGAGGATCCTTTTTATTTTTACCCAATGACTATTCCTAGGTTTTCACATGAATCTTGAGAGGACAACCACTGAAAATGATATATCTGGTTGAGTTGTAGTCACATAAATTAGACTTCCAATGAGTTATTTGTATTTAGTGGCATCAACTAAATTTATTGAATCCTCATATGTCAATTTGAGATTATGTTCTATGGACATGTTGAGAGGCTTACAATCTTCCATTCTAAAGTTGCTCAGAATGTCGCTAATGTATTTTTGTCGAGTGATGAAGAAATACTTTTGTTTTTAAATTACTTCAATACCCAAATAGTAATGAAGATAACTCAAATCAGTCATTTTAAAGCTTTTCATCAACTTTGATTTGAAATTTATAGTGTGCCATTCATTTTTCCTTGTGATGAGTAAATCATCAACACACACCACTATAAATATAGATATTTTGTCAACTATTTTGATGAAAAGAGTTGCATCTTCAAACTCAAAATTTTTGAAGTTCATGTTCATGAGGTGCTCAACTAGTTTTTCATACCATGTTTGAGGGGTTTGTTTTAAACCATACAATAATTTTTCCAATTTGCATAGCTTGTGTTCTTATCCATTTACTACAAAACCTTCGGGTTGTGTCATGTACATAGTTTCTTTGAGGTCACCATTTAAGATTATAGTTTTGACGTCTATTTGGTGAACTTTCGATCTATTGTGAGCTCCTAGAGCCAACATGATTTGAATGGTAGCCCATTTTGCTATATGTGCAAAGGTTTCATTGTAGTTAATTCCCTCTTTTTGAGCATACACCTTTGTGACAAACCTTGCTTTGTGATTGTCAAGTGAGCCATCGGCCTTGTATTTTTTGTTGTAGATCCACTTGCAACCAATATGTTTGCATCCATATGGAGGATCAACCAATTTACAAGTCCCATTTTTTACCAATGCCATGTACTCATATTTTATTGCTTTTCTCCAAGATTCAAGATTTTCACCCTATTTTAAATATATTGGTTTTGAATCAAATGCAACATTGAGTTCTTATTTTGAAAAATCATTCAAGATGAGATTTTTAGTCCTATATTTAATTTATTCAAGGGACTTATCTGATTGTGATGTGGCTACATGAGCACTTCTAGTGCCTATTTTTCCAACTTCATCAAGTTTCACATCTTTCAATGTTTGATTGGCCCACTTAGGCATATGTTTCTATGTTTTACATGCTTCAAATTCATCCTTTGAAGTTCCATCACTTTCTACCCTCTAGTTTGGTGACCCCTATTCACTATCTAATGAAGTTTTACTTTCTCCTTCAGGAGGAGTTTCAATCTCATGTATAAGAGACAATAGAAAATCAATAGATTCTCAATTGTATGTACCCCACTCATTGTTTGGAACATCCAAATCACTCTCTCTATAGGACATCAAACTTTGCATGCTTGTGAAGTTGGCTTAGTTGCTGATCAATGTGCTCTTTTTCTTTTTTAGTCTCACAAAAGAAACTTCTCTTGTGACAAGAAACTTATTCTCTTTCACTATCCTCTATTCACTATCTAATGAAGTTTTACTTTCTCCTTTAGGAGGAGTTTTAATCTCATGTATAAGACACAATAGAAAATCAATAGATTCTCAATTGTATGTCCCCCACTCATTGTTTGGAACGTCCAAATCACTCTCTCTATAGGACATCAACCTTTGCATACTTGTCAAGTTGGCTTAGCTGCTGATCAATGTGCTCTTTTTATTTTGTAGTCTCACAAAAGATAACTTCTCTTGTGACAAGAAAATTATACTATTTCTCATGTATAGCCTATATGCCTTGGAGGATGTATAATATCCCAAGTGGATGCATTTTTGACTCATATGGTCCAAATTATTTCTATTATCCTTTATAATCATTGCATAATAAGTTGATCCAAAAATCTAAAGATTTCACTCTGAAGGAAGATTACCACACCATATCTCATATAGAGTCTTGGATTCAAGAGTTGTTGATGGTGATTTGTTGTAAAGTTATACTATTGTTTTAGTTATTTTGGCCCAAAAGTGTAGATTTACCCCTTTGAAGAATAACATAATATGAACCATATTCATCATAGTTCTGTTCATCCTTTCTACAACTCCATTCTATTGCAGAGTGTGAGGAATTGTGAGATGGTTTTTGATGCCATTTTTATCAAGATAAAATTCAAACTTCTTTAAAGTGTATTCACCACCATTATCTATCCTGAGTGTCTTGATGCAGGTTTGAGATTCATTTTTAATCATGGTTTGAAACTTTTGAAAAGTCTTGAAGGATTCTAATTTTTTATTCAGAAACTATATCTAAGTCATCCTATTGTAGTGATCAATGAACAATGTGAAGTACTTATGATCACTAGCAGAGAGGATTGGAAGAGAACACAAGTATAATTAAACCAATTTCATCTTTTTATCAACTTTCCACTATGACTTCTGGAATGGTTCTCTTGTGTGTTTAGCCAAGATACAAGTTTCACGCTTTTCATTTGATTTTGTAGGTAATGTAGGCATGCCAAAAACACCATTCTTTTGTAATACACAAATGATGTTATAATGAGTATGCCCAAATATAACATGCCACAACATGTTTGGAGACATTCTATCTTCCATAAGATGAACATAATTCCTTGAATTTGATGGCTCATCCCTGAGTTTGAGTAGTTTCCCTTCCTCATCCATTCAAGATGACTAGATTGTCACTTTTTCTATTAATTTTGACATCACCATTATCAAATAGAATGGAATGCCCTTGTTGACTTATGATCACTAGGGAAAACAAGCTTTGTTTCAATTGATAAAGGTAGATAACATCTTGTAGTTTGAAATATGGAAGCCTTGGACACTTGAGTCATATTGTACCTCTTCTTTGTGGTTGTAGACTTGATCTATTTGTGAGGTAAACCAAACCAAAAATTTCTTCACTAATCTCTTCAAATAAGTCTTTTCAAAAAGTCATATGTAGAGTGGCAATAGTATCAAAAACCCAAGAATCAAACCATGAATAACTGATTCAGACACTACTTGCTTCATAATATGTATTGGAAAACACACATTCACTAGGGAATTGGGTAAAGTTTATCTCTTGTTTTCTTTAACTTTTATTATGTATTCTTTATTCTTATGGTTTGCTTCAATTTATCTCATGTATTTATGCATTCGTGAGTCTTATGGCTTCCTATTCTATCACACCATTCACAATAGAGGTTTTATTTACCATTTTGTTTTTGACCATCTTGATTTTCATTTTTACCACCTTTTCCTTTGTAATTCTTATTGTACTTATTATTGCCTTCATTTTTAGAAGATGTGGCCTTATTGAATGTTTTATAAGAATTTCATATGACATAGCACACTTTCACCTATTGTGGACTCAATTTTATTCAAAAGGCCTTTTCTCTTTTTGTTATTTTTTCAACCAATTGATCAAATGTGAGCCTTCAAATGATTGCTTACTTGTAGAGACTCCAAGTAGGTTGAATAGTTGGGAATAAGGGATTTCATGAATATGGTCAAATAGATGCCAATTTTGACACTTGTTTTATCTACATCATGATTGATGGCATGTATCTCTGAAGTCAATCTCATCACATCACCATCTTTCAACTCAAGATTAAACAACTTTAACTATAACTGAATGAATTCAAACTTTGAGTGGGAATCATATAGCTCCTTTAGTTTATGAAATGTTTCCCATGGAGTATTGCACCCTTGAATATGATGAAACACATCTCCATCAATTGAGGCCCTCATCAAGGCTAATGCTTTCTAGTTTTTTTGCTTTCATGTCTGAATATCATTTACGTTCCTTATTGGCTAAACTAGCTATTTCTCCCTATCATAAATATCAAACCATAAATCATTGAAGATGATCATGTTATCCACTTATCAAGACCATTCTAACCAAATGTCTTTGCCAGTTAATGTTGTACTAAGGATAGATTTGATTGAATGCATGGTTTTGAGTTTTTCAATTCATGTTTAGAGTTTTGAGTTTGATTCCAATTGGATCCTCATCATTCCAAAATGGCCCCCTTTTCTATATACCACTAGACCAATATACCAAACCTCTCTTACCCACCCTTCCTATATATCTGTCAGTATGTGAAAAAAGACAACCCTTTTTATATACTTGATAATACATGAAAGATGTTTTAAGGTAGGTGAGAGTAGAGTGGTACATGGAACCTAGGTGGACATGAAAACTATGTCCTATTATTAACATCGACTTAAAAAGAAAGCCTCATACATCAGTATACTCAATTTTTCTTGATTTTTGGATTTATGTTTTTTGACAGAAGTAAATGGGTAAAAGAGTATCTCTCATTATTTCTCCTTGAATTTGAAAGATCTAGTTGTTTTTTACTAAATTTGCTCTTAGAGTAGCTTGCTTAAGGCAATTTCAATGAAAATTTTTATCCAAATTTAAATGCTTTTCAAATTTAAATGATTTAAAAATTTGAAATAAAACACTTAAAAATTGAAAATATGTGTTTTAAATGAAAAAACATAAAATGTGTACCTCTCACTCCTCCATTTGTCTTATATGTTTATTTCCAATATTGAAAATAGATAATGTATGACTATCTTCAAGAAAAAATATGATGCCTCAAAAGAAGGTAGAACCTTCCACATATCAAAATTGGATATGCAATACAAGTTTGAAGACTATATTAACTTAGTAGTGCACCACTCTTACAAAGGACAAATCATTCAAAGAAGCTCCACATTGGAAAAATTGGCAAGTATTAAAACCTCCATGTAGCCTTTACAGGTTGTACATTGATCTATCCTCACCACAATAGTCATAATAGATTTTAAACACCACATAGATCTGTTGAAGATTCAAAATTCCTTCTAGTCCAACAACTAGGTGCTATGGAGTCAGAAAAGGAAACAACTATGCAGTTGGGAAGACAACTATGTAGTTCCAAATATTTTCATGCTTTATCAAGTCAATGTCAGGTCAAAAATCCATCCCTTAAATGCTATGATGCCTCCGTAAATGGATGATTCGCTAGGTTATAATGCCATCTTACTGCTAAAACATGTTATGTAGGTCTAAACATGATTTCTTCGACCAAAACACCTCCCAAAATAACTTCTACATTGCCACAATGATAGTCATACACAAGCAATTTGAAAAAGAACAATTTATTGTAGGCCATACAATGCACTGAATGGATAAGAAGCAAAATTAAATTTCGAGGCTTTGATAGTAATGATAGGCTAGATTTCATATTGAATGTAAATAAAATTTTATTTCATGATTCAATAAATGAAGAGAGTAAACATTACAATAAGTAAGCCAAGAAGATTGTTCATTTCACATTCCCAAAATTGACCTTTCCTATTCCTAAGAGAATGGAGAAATTATTGAAAAGACAAAAGATAGACACCTAAGCTAGAAACCTAAGATTAATAACAACTATATACAATATTGTTACATGGACTTGCTTATGTATTATCATTTTCTACATTGGTGGTTTTCATTGATGTTCCTTATGGAGGGGGTTTCATGGTGCCATCCTTAGCTTTTGAGATTTCTCTTAGAGAATATTATGTTCTTGGTGTAGGCTACCTTGGTGGTGACACCATTAGAGGGGTTGGTGGTCTATTATGACCCAATCTGTACATATTCCCTACCTCCTCTTCTTTGTTATGTGTGTGCTCATATCCCACATGAAACAAGGCTATAGGGGTTCACTTGGAATCCTTTGGATTAGAATGTGCCTTTCATGATTTTTTTGTATATTATTACCTTGTCCACCAACTACTCCACTTGATGCATCCAAGTTGTGAGGATCATGCTCCAAATAAGGATTAGATCATGACTTCTTATTTTGATTTGTTTGGTGCACTTATTTAAAATATTTTGGTTCCATGTCCTCATCATGTTATGATCTCTTTTCCATTTTCACCTTATCTACCATCCCCTTTGGCTTAGGCCGATACTTGGGTACTTATTTCCTTAATTACTTAAGGGATTTCATCACATGTGTTATTTGACAATCCTTTTCCTTGCCATCTATTTTCACAAGTGGGGATTTGATCATTGTGGGCTCATCATCCAAGTTGATACCATCATCAACAATGTATTTTATTTGATACTTGAGCCTTGTTTTGAGCACTAAAATATCTTCATCTTCCTTGGTAGAATCAATATTCCTGATCAAGGAATTGGTTATCCTATTCAGCTTGTGTTCCACAAAATCTGGTGAAACTCCATAAGGCAATATGATCCATGTAGATGCTTTTCCACCTGTTAATCTCACTTTCATTAGTGAGTGGTGCTTCATCAAAAAAAATTATCCATGCTTCCCATAAGCATCTGGTGCCCCTTGGGGAATTACCATTTTTCACCAAATGTCATGATAAAAATGTCATAATATTTATCTATTTTGATTTAATAAAATTTATTTATAGTTGTGGGGCATGTGGTATTTATATTTTGCATAGGATATGGGCTATAAATATGAAAAGAGAACACTTGGTGCCCATATCCATCCAATATACCTATTTATTCTAACACAAGTAAGATAAAAAATTATGCCATAATAGAATGCCCCTCTTATCATGAGCTACCCTTTTTATTTCTATTAGGTCTTGAAATCATTTTAGAATCTATGTGCTTTGTATGGTATTCCAAGTGCTTTGTAGGCATTGTGTATTTTTTCTTCTTGTAGTTTAACCACTTTGCAATTTCATCAATTCTTGATTTGTTCACTAATGTAAGCATCATATCCTCTCTTTTATTTGGAAGCCCTATAACCTTTGTGATGTGCTTTGGGGATAACTTAATTGTATGGCTTGTGAGATAAAATTGATCCTTGTGCACCTACAATAGAAAAAACTTGATCAAGTACTATATTTTTATGAAGCATAAAATCTTAGAGTGTTGTAATACTCCATTAGACTTGAAGTTACACTTGAATGTTACTTCAGAGACAACCAATGTATTTACGCCTACCTATTTTACATCAACAAGGTAGTCAACCCTCAAGTCTTGTTCGTATTTTGGCTTGGTGGTGATTGAAATATTCAATTTTGTAGCTTTAAACCTTCAAACTAAAGTCTACTCTACACATGTAGTTTTCAAAGAACTACATTGGTGGTACCTCTATTGAAAGTGGCTCCTTACGTTTTTGGGCCTTACTCTTTGGTTGATCCTCAGCCTCTTCTTGAATTGCCATGATGTTGCCCCTTTTCTCTCCATAGTCTTTGGATTCTTACCAATGTTTTGTATCATGGCTATGGCCTTTTTTTTTGGTGCCATTACGTTTTCTCATTCCCTTCCTTGCAATATCCACCTGACTTAACTACATTCCATTTTTAATAAAATTTCCTCACCTCCGATCTTCTCATGCCCTTTAATGGTAGTTGTGGATGTTATAATTGAAATTTTCTTTCTCTTTAGTTAAATTCAACTTCTTGTAAGCTGAAATTATTTTCCCCACTATTCTTGTTTCCCCTTTTATTGATTTATTTCCTTAATTTTGTCAAAACCTTGCACATTTGGCTTAAATTCTCCACACCCTACTCATATTATTGAGGGATTTGTGCTTTGCTCTATTTTAGCTCTTTGAAGTTGGAATAAAAAAATGTTTTTTTTGGGATCCATTATGTTAATTTATACTCTCTCGACAATGTTAGTTGCCCTGTTTAGTGTTCATCATTCTATATTTTCTCTATCAATTGACATTCTATACCTAATAAGTTGTACACATTCTTCCCACCTAGTTATTGTAGACACTTCTTTTCAGCCACTTCCATGTTTAAATGGACTTCAGGCTGATTTCTACAAAACTATGCAAATTAAACCAAGAAATCACTGAACATCCCAAATATGTCTGCACATTGGATGTAAGTGACCAAATTTACATCAAAGCTTCCCTATTTTGGGTATTACCCTATATGAAATAATAACCTCTCATAAATTCATTCTCAGGCAGGTTGCAACCAATCAAACTAACATTTTTGATTAATTGAGTGGGGCACTTAACCAATTTACAAAAAGGGCCAAAAGATTAATTAGATTCACTCAATTGATTAAATCCAATTAAATGCATAAGTGAAAAATCCATATTAAATTAGTGAATATCTAAAAATGGAAATTCAAAAATGTAAAATATTATGCCATGACATCATCATGATGTCACCTTGAAAGTTGGCAAGCACTCAAAAAATCAATGAAAATAAATATCTAAAATGGCAAGCCATGCCTATTGATTGCTCCATTATTCCAAATATTAATTGAAGCATTTACAACCTTTTCTCTCCAAAATTGGGTCAATTATGAGCCACACATCTAGATCTTAGATTTGATAGTCACAGTTGATCCTCCCCATTTTAAAAAAACTTTAAATACTAGTGCCATGAGCATTCCTAAACAATTTTTTTTGTGGACACTTACTACGCAGAATTTGTGAGATAAGCTTCATTGCCAACACAAGCCAAGAACTAACTTCCAAGGGGACCAAAGGAGGTGCTGCCTACAAAGCATTAAGCATTGATAAAGATCATTTATTCACCATGCCGAACACAAGCCAACTCTCATAAAAATAATCAATAAAATCATCAAAAAAGGTAAAAGTGTTTGATTTTGTCTTCTCCTTGCCTTTATTTTGTTTGTTTCTTGTTCACCCTAGTACTCAGGCTTAAAATGCTAGTTATTATTGATTGTTTTTGGTCTAATCCACTAACAAAAGGTTTTTAACATCATCTTTGTAATCCTATGTTGCATATTGGCACATTTTGGTGGGACTTGCACCCCACATTCATCATAGGAGCATCTTGGGGCCTCTTTGGATGTAATAAAAACTTACCATTGACTTTGTTTTTAGTTTTTTTGCTTTAAAATGTCATGTTTTTTGTTTGTTTGTGTATTATCAACTTCATAATCGATAACAATGAAATCATCTTTTCCATTTTATTAATCAATGAAATCATATCTATAGGCAATGCAATCATCTTTGTTCTCTTCTATTTTATTATAGGTTTTGCCCATCAACAAAATTATTCATTATTTTAATGAAAACGTCGTGGAATTTGACGAAATCATCAAAATTTTTAATGAGTTTGTTCTCTATCAGACATAGTCCATTTCCTGAGTTTTGATGAAAACTTTCACATTACCTTCCTGGATGTGTTGTCTTGTTCTTCAGTGAAAATGCATGGCACTTTGGTGAAAATGCTTTACACTTTGGCAAAAATGCTCTACACTTTGGCAAAAATAATCTAGGTTTAATTTTTTGCCTATTGGCGAATTTGTTTTATTTTCAAAAAAATTATCACTCTGTTTAGCAAATTTAACATAAAAATAATAAAATTGTTTCTAATAATCATTAAAATCATTCTTATAATCAACAAAATCATCTTTGTCTAGTTTTTTATTTTTTATCTATTTACTGTGCAAGTTCCTAAAAATAGAGCAATCATTCTGTTAAACGGCAAATCCACCCTAAGACTAAAAACCCAAGGCTTCCAAAATTCAAAATTTTTCTTTCTTTATGGAATATAATCAAGCACAAATCAATCCTCTAATATTTATTGTAGGGTATTAAGCAAAATAAATGTCTAACACATTAATAAGGCCATTTCACATTTATTTTGGTGCTTTAAAAAGTCATTTCACATCTTTTTTTTGGTGTTTAAATTTTTTTTACAAAAAACTTTATTTTTTGTCATTTCAAAGTTCCAAAGAAGACCAAATTTCAATCGCACTTCAAATAGGTGCTTAAAAAGAACATTCACATCTAGAATAAGAGCTCTCATGAGTACTTTATTTTTTGTTCTTTATTGTTGTAATGCACTAGTTTCCTTTATTTTTTGTAATACCTTGTGCCTATGCTCTCCCCTTGTCCCCTTTAGATAACTTAGGTGACCAAAAATGTATTGTTTTACTTGTTTGTTTGATTCTACCCGAATAAATGTCGTGTACACTCTCTCCTTATTCCTAGGGACTTGGATGACTCAGAATTGGCCAAGTTCTTCTTTTTGGATTGTGAGTGAGAGTTCATTTCCTCCTTGCAAGTTATTTAGGTGAGTGTTGACATGGGGTTTCATCTCTTAGCATCATTCCAACTCCACTTATCTAGTGGTGTATATAAATTGAACGTACTATCCATTGGGACATAGATCGAGCGGTTAACTTGACTAGCCAGAAGGGGTCTCGGGCTATGTGATGGTCTAGACATCACATTTCACTAAGCAATACATGGCTAAAGTGGTTGTGAAATGGAAAAGACCCTTTAATAACAATATGTATGGTTTGAATCCATTATCAAATTTTTACTATGCTCAGGTGTTTTTAGGCACTTGTGGACCATCTAAAAAATATGATAATTTTTTTAGACTAATTAACCTCACTTGCGTCAGATTATCCCACCAATGTTGACTTGTTTTGGTGCTCTAAGTTCCATGCCATGTACAAATTCTTGAGAGATAGAGTGGGGTTTAAAAAAATTTACATACATGTACTCTTTATTTATTAGATTAACAATTAATTCCTTTCAAAAACTAGTATATTAATGGAAGTTTGGTGGATACTATGCACACCTTGGCATAAAAGCGTGCACTTAGGTGTTTTTTTTTATTTAATTGCATATTGAGTCTAAAATTACTTTTCACAAAAAATAAAACAAAGTCTAAAACATCAAACAAGCACATGTTACATACATTATTTACATAAAGAAGTGTTACACTACCAAAAATCACCCAAACCATTTGTCTTGGCCAAAGAAACTCAAAAACCAATTCATGATATTTGTTTATGAAAGACATCATTACATTTTCAAAATTATTTCAACCATTTTACATAGTTAAAACCAAGATCAAAACCAAATTTTGCCTTTGTTTCTAAGGAATGTTGTTATGCTACCCATTTTGATCTAGATTATTTGAAGTTCATTTGCGACCAAGTTTTTGAGAGTCAAAAGTGTGGATCCAAATTCAAACCTAGCATTGTTATGTTGTTAGAATAAGTTCATGACCATTTTTCACAATCCAAGTTTCCTTCTTTAATTGAGTCCTAAACCCACTTTCAAGTTTATATCTAAACACAATTAGTTTACACTTGAGTCTTGCCTACTACTTGGGCTTGAGTGTCTTACTCTTTGTATTTAGTTTGTGTTACTTGAATTAGATTTAAAATTGGTTTAAGATATTTTCCTAGAACCAATTAAAACCTTAATTTCTAGATTGTAAGTTCCCTTCTTAGATCAAGATCACGTTTGACCTAGTTTCTAAGTTTTTACCTCAACCAAGCATGCCTTTTATTTCAATCCAATTACCTTAGACTTAAGTTAATTTAAAATTTGTGTCTTGATCAATCTTCATTTCCAATTCTAGATTTGAGGATTTTTACCAAAGACCTATCTCAATTTCATCTTCATTCTTAGACCTAGACTTAGTTAATTTGGCCTTTAGTTTAGTTTAGACCTTTGCCAAGACCAGATTCAAGCTTTTGTTCCAATTCACTTAGACTTAGATTTAGTGTACACCTTGGCCAAAGACCGAGTTCATGTTTATCTTTTAGACCTCTTTCCAAGAGATAAAGGTGTTTTCATGATAGTATTAGACCATAATAAATTTTTGAAGAATCCTTTTATAGCAAATTCCAAACGTTTGTAACACTAGACCAATTTTTTGTGAGACACTTAACTATTGATTTAACCATGCCTCAATATACATGTAGCAAAGCTATGTATAATACTTCATATGAGGACATTTCCATGAGTGACCCCTTTGTTCAAGAGCCCTATGGATATGACATAGCCTATGAGACAAATCTGTACCCCACATATGCTAACCACTATACAAGATAAGGGTAAGACCCATTAACACACTACCTTACCAACACACCTTCTTATTCAAGACAAGAACAAGACCAAACTACCCAATACCTTGATAAAGTACCACCTAACATGGAACAAGTCCAACAATAAAAACCTTATTATGCGACTGCACGAACTAGTACCAATTATGATCCCTACTTGTTTGATTGCTATATCTTGGAGCATAGAGACAAAATCCTTGTTAGAGAAGTAGAGGTAGGTGCTAAGTTCCCATGAAATTCCCACATGAGAATCTATCTAGATTGGTTAGAGAACCTAGTAACACACCTCTCATCAAACCATTTGATTAGGCCTTATCTAGCCAAAATTAGGCCCTTGTACTAATGCATAACTAAGAGCTTATCACACTCACGAAAGTAAAATGTTAAATTGATGACCAATTAGCACAAATGCAAAAAAATTATCAAACATATCTTAACCTAGCCATAAATATAAATTCCATGACCATTTCTAATACACCATTCATAGAGATATCTTCCTCAACTGGGACATAAATTGACTCATCAAGTATTGCCAACCTAAACACAAACCCATTTGTTCAAACTATGTATGTTGCAGACATTTTTAATGTCCCTATAACCAAGGAAAAATTCATAGCTCCATTAGAATATCCTTCTCAAAACACAATAGGTAACACATAAGTGTATCCTAATCCAAACCAAGTTCAGTCAAATGTTCAAAGGAGCAATTCAAAATAGGTTCTTCTTACAAACACCGAGAGTAGGTCATAATAGTAGGAGGTAGGAATGTTTAGTTCATAAATTTAACATACAGTTACTCCCCCTCCACTAGTCACTTCTTCAAACACACAATAGGGGGAAAATAACCAAACACAGACCACTACTCCACCCCAACAGGTAATGACTAATGTTCCAAAATAACAAATACAAACTAATGTGCCACTAAAACAAGTGGTAAATCCATTATCATAAATGTTATCTAATCGACAACATATCTTTATTAATCAACAATAGTTGGCAGCTAGTCAACAACAAGTGCCTAACATTCAAAAAGTACCTAGCATTCCACAATGAGGGCCCAACATACAACAAATACCCACTAGAAAATAATTTCCCCATACCCAAAATGTCCCTCACATAAAATAAAGGCCTAACATGCAACACCTTCAACAATAGACCTTTAGATAAGAATGGTTACCTTCCATATAAAAGAATTTGACTAGGCAATAATAAGTTCCCTTTCAAACTCATGCCACATAGTTTATTCCCCAAAACCAAATATCTCCATTCAGGCCACAGTTCCCTCCAAATCAATGCTGCACTACCAATTGTAACCCCAATATGTACCAAAAATAAATACCACACTAGAAATATAACCCTAACTAATGAATGAGTATTCTTGGTCAAGCAACCAACTAAGTGTACATCCCTCAGTCTTCTATTCTTCCATTGTACCCTGGTCAAGATAATTCACCCTAGATTGCCCAACCAAAACCATTTATACTATCTGTACCATCCACATTTTTAGCCCAAGAACTACAATAAATGAAGGATGCAATGACATCTATTTAGATTAGAAATCAAGAAAATAAGTTTAAATTGAATGAAATATGTTCATACCCTTTCAACATGGACTATCCTCATATACCATTTTCTTGGAGTTTTGAGCTGCCAAAGTTTAACAAATACAAAGGCAAAGGTGACTCAAAGGAAAATTTGAAGGAGTTTTATGTTAATTTCAAGCCAATGGCATTTAGAGATATCTATTTGCTTCTCCTCTTTCCAAATAGTCTATCTAGAAAGTCCTTGGAGTGGCTACTCCAACTTATAAATAATTTAGTGCCTAACTTTGATGACCTCTACGAGAAAATTATGAAACAATTATCCTATAATATCAAGCATGGTATTATTGTTGGAAAAAAAATTACTAAGAGGGGGGGGGGTGAATAAATCTTCAAAACCTTTTAATCAATTACACTTAAGCAATCATGAACCATTCAAACAAACATATAGATCTAACAAGCATAAACAATTATCCATAAAAGCATGAAACATAAGAACACATCACATATGTGGAAAAACCTCAAGGGAAAGAAAATCCACTGATCTCTATAAATGGACTATAGTCTTATAAAACAAAAACCAAATTTAGTGAAACACCAACTCCACATGGAGCACCAACCCTAACTAGCCAAACACCCACTTGACTAGGCTTTAGAAAACACCCACTTGCAAGGAGGCACCAACCCCCTAGATAACTTAGTACTAACTCAACCACATGATTAATTTGATTAGCTTTATAATACTATGTTTCTTACCCAACATATGATGACCACCTATTTTAACTCTTCACACTCTTTTCCCTCTCGCTCTACCTTCTAGGCTTCTTCGCTCAACCAGTTCTCTTGAAGACTAATTAGGTTATATGACCTTAATTTTCATACAAAAAACTCCTATTATATATTCATCACAATTTATATAAACTCCAATAATGGTCTATAATAAATCCTTATGTTCTTCAATCTTTTTTTTTATTCGCTTACTCTTTACTTTCTCAAATACGCCTAAAATTGCCTTGTATATATACAAGCCTCTTGATCATACACCTCTTGGTAAACCAAACATACTTACCCAATTATAATATCAAAAAAATAGGAATTATGACATGTTAAAATTAATAAAAAACCATCACATTAGGTCGACCATAACTCAAACAGACCAAATCCTTCTTTAGGTCTAATGGAGACCTAATTCCATTAGGCCTACTTTAGAAAACATTATCTCATGACCCCTTGAAACATTGTACACCTTTATACATGGCACAAAATTTTCATAAAATAATAACATAGGTCTTATCCAACATATTATGAGCCCAATGACACTTTTTAGGTCCAACCACCACTTGAAATACTCCATTAGCACTGTTCATATTAGCCCTTTGAACACACAAAAAAGTCTACCTTGAACAACTAAATATAACATATCATTTAACCATATAAACATGATATTAAATCACTTATAAAAAATATACACGACCTAAAAAATATCACTATATACATTAGACACTTCTACTCAGGAGATAAGGATTCAAGAACACCTTTGCAACTCACTCACTCAGAACTCCTAGTTTTCCTCAAAGACCAGTCATGGTGACTGTAAACTCCAACACCTATGTAGACACATTAAAATAATTATGATGCATTTATATGGTTCTATGAGACCTATATACCATCCTAAAATATAAATATCATATGGTCTAATAGTAAATATTGGTCTTCTAGACCCATCTCATGACCTTATATCTCACTTCTTATCTGAACCAGACAAGTCAACTTGTGAGCAATTTTTTTATCATATTCATTAACTTAAAAAACTTATACCAAACATGAAAATGTCTTACAAGTCCTAAAAAATATATTTATTGATTTGGTTTCATCATTATATCATGAAAACACATTCTAATTCATACTCTCACTGTTGCCTGGGTTTTTCACTATTTGCACCATTAGGCCTGTTAGCGACTAGCTAACTTGGATGAAAAATTTAGCACACTTGAGGGATATAACCTATCCATAAACCTCCATGGACATGAAATATGAGTCTCTACCTTCTTCCTCCATCCATTTTCTTACTATGTCCAATGCAACTTTTGACTTATACAATAACTTCTTTAATAACAAACTTGTAACTCAACATTTTCTCTCTCCTCTCTCTAACCAATACCACTTGGAGGTACCTGGGAGAGTCCAATACAATATAAAATATCTTAATTAATCAATTTAATCCATTTTTATCACTTTTGAGCAACGTTTTCAACATCGAGTCTTCATTAGGGTTCTAAGAGGGTTTAAACCAGTTATCCACTCTTAATGATCATTCATAAAGCATAAGCCCTCAATCAAAAAAATAATGCTTTGAATTTTGAGATTTTATCCTTCCCCATATACCATGAAATAATTAGGTTCCCATGCAAATTTCTAACAAGCTGATGAACACAAGAAAATCCTTCTCGGGTTGAGAACCCTTCATTCTGAGCACTCGAGAGACCTCCAAATGACTTTTCATTCCTTATCCTTCAAACTGGAACCTCAAACTTCATGGAAATAACTAAAATAACTATAATCACCTTTTTAAATGCTTATATACTCACACTTTCCTTGGAAATCTGATCTTGATACCCTTTATTAAGAAACACTATCTATCTTTGCTTTTTAGACCTTAGTCTTCATAAACTTACATTAGGCCATAAAATTGACCTTCATGACTCTTTCACATGTTCTCAATAACTTCACTATCATGGTCAACATCCCACTCTCAAGCCATAAAATCTCTCTCATGCTTAAACACTACCATACATCCTTCACATGCCTTGATAACATATCATGATATCCCATTAGGTTAGATCAGGGTTTAAGAGAGGTCTATGATAAAAACAAAGATATGAATGTCCTTACCCTCAAAGACTCATACCTTGAATACTATCTACGAGTGATTCTACACCTAACTCACAATCATGCTATAAAAAACTTATAAAAATTACTCAATTGCCTGAGATCACTCATCTTCACCATGCCACCATGCTACACATACCTTGTCACAAGGTCTATTCATGCCATGACTAGGCTTCAGGCTAATTAAGCACTTGATGCCTTAACCTATGATCTTTACATAACATGACCTCAATGATATCACTCAAGCTGATCATATATAACACATCATACACATAACTCATATCACTGCGCCATTCTCTTTCTTATGACAACAATCTTCCATAGCCTCATATAGACCTAAAACCATATGACTAAGCATCATATGACTTGACATCTCTCTTCCATGCACCTGAACACCTTTGACACCTTGACCTATGCCTTCATGCAACCATAAGACATTAGTTAATTTCAAATTATCTCTTGCCTTAAAATTCTCTCTTTCCTTCAAATGCATCTTATTACATGACTTCCTATGTAAACATAGTTATCTTCAAACATCTTCCATGACCTATACTTCCCATGCTTACACCACTCATGATAATTCTCATCAATGCAACACTCTTATGTTCCATGATATATCACATAATACCATATGTCCTTAGTCACCTTTGACATCAACCTTGATATTACAATGTTGACATGAAACATCTTTGACATTAATGACCATTATGCCTTTACATGATGTACTCTATTGACATCAATGACAACAACATGCCAACAAACTACCCCTTTGTCATTGATGTCAAACACATTGATGGAAAACACACTACATAAATAAAATCACTTCAAAATTATACTTTTTCCATCTGCTCATTCTCCTTTTTGACATGAATGATAAAGGGTATTTTACAAATTGCCATCTGATCCTTGGACCTAAATTTTAATGAACCACATAGAGAAATGCTGACAAAAACTCACCTTAGTCTCATACCAATTATTTTAGACAAATTTTGGAACATTTGAACTATACCTCAAGAAACCATGCTTCTTATCACTGTCTTGACACTTCACAGCACAAAGCTACAAAGCTCCTCCTAAGCTGATGCTTCTCCTCACAGACACTAGATGACAACCACTCTCAAAAACTGATCATTCTCTAAAAAAATATACATCTCCCTATGATATTCATTCTCTCAGAACTAGTTCTTTTCTCAAATAAACAAGATCACACCTTCTTTCAATAAAATCTCAACACACATAATATGAAGCATTACATGAACATGATGCCCCTTACTCTATGCATACCTCCTTAAAATGAACTTAGATCAAAAGACCACTCACCTTGTCCTTAAAATGACTGATATGACTCAAACCTTTGATCTCATACTATCCCACCATATTCTTGACAATAACTGAAGAATTAGGGATTCCCCCTTTGTGTTCATAGCTTGAGCTCATAACATGAGTCATGAGGACTCTCAGACTACTCACAACAATGCAAAAGGAAATCTAAAAATGAATCATGCACAAAAATTTGCATTTCATACCATGGCTCCTTATGAACTGATCTCCAGAAGCAATGCCAAAACTCTTTTCACCTTATCATATACATACAAACTATATAGAAAACAACTTATATCTTATAATACAGACAACTTGAAATCCTCTCAATATGAGTCCTTTGACTGCAACCTCATGTTTATGTAGATAGAAAAGTGTCTCCATGAGGCCTAATAGAGTCACCCCTTTCCATAAGGCTCTCAAAAATCCATGAACTTAGGAGATTCCAAAATATCCAAGCCACTTTCCTCAGTTATCATACAATCATGAGACTGATAGTCCCTCCTTAGAATCCACTTCGGCTTGACTGAAGCATTTGACTCATCCATCTTGTCATTCTTCTTCTCTTTGATTGCCTTGTTAATACATGCAGTTAACAAGTTTTCTTGACATTCCTTCACTTCTGATCCTTACTCTATCTTAGTATATAATCCATCTTGACCATTTGGCTCAATATGATCTATCTTTAATTTATTTGGATTCCATACCAATGTTTGATTCTTCTTATGCACTCTAGGAGCTCCATATACCTTGTTAAGACTTGTGGGCATTCTAACTCCATTAGGACATAATTTTTCAATGTGTCCTATATTGTGACAACTGTAGCAAAACAAATAATATTTTTGTACAGACTTTTTGATTTATTACTCCTCCCATGGTTCCATGACAAGTCATTTCTTGAGACCATTCTACAATCACTTGATTTGTGACCAAAGTTATGACAAGCAAAATAATAACCATTGAAATACCTCATTGCATTGGGCTGCCTGATTGGTTTCTTCATGTTGGTATTATTGACTTGTTGATGATCATTATGAGTCTCATATTTGAGAGTTTCTACATAGGTCTTTGAGGTTTGACTCTTCTTATTCTCCTTTTTGTCTTTTTTGAACCCAAGACCTATCTTGTCATGTAGAGACCTTTGACTACTCAAAATATCACTAATAACTTTAGCACTCTTCTCAAATCTCTAATGTGTTTTCAACTAGACTGATACTTGATCCAATTTTGACTTTAAGAACTCCATTTATGTTCCAAACTTGAGGCATTCTTCTTCCTTGGTCTTAAGATTTGTAGTGATAATTTCAATTTGAATTTCTAGTTATTTGATGATTTCGTCATGTTCATTGGGGTTGATGCTTAGTCTCTCTTCAAAGATATTGAATTGATCCTCATAACTCTTAACCAATGATCTTAGTTTCTAATTCTTCTTTCTTTGGAACTTCAACTCCTCTTGATCACTCATTTATTCTATCTCAAGGTTTGCTTCAACATCTTCTTCATCTAATTCTTCATCATCCATAAGGCCTTTGTTTTTTAAACAACCCTCATTGTATATTTATATAGCCATGAATAGAGTTTCATTGTTGTCATGCTCATTACTATCATCATCACTATCAGATGTACTTGTGTCACTTATATCATATGAGCTATTACCTTCTTTAGTATGTAAATTTCTCATGTTCTTGAATGACATTTTCTTACCTTCATACTTCCTAAAATATTTATTGATTTTGTTAGGATTATAGATCTTCTTATCATTGGCATGATGTTCATCATGTTCTTCATCATTCTCAGTCTTATCCTTGTTAGGACACTTAGATATAAAGTGACCAATGTTACCACAGTTGAAACATTTGAAAGGAAACTTACCCTTTTACTTACCAGATCTAATCTTAAATTTCCTAGCAAACATGGCTATCAATTCATCATCATCAATATCTGAACATACTTCATCCTTGACCATCTTGGATTTTGAATTATTTTTAACTTTAAATGATGCTTACTTCTTAGGAGGTCTTCATTTGTTCTCATCTCATAGGTAGTCAAGATGACATGAAGCCCATCTATTTGAAGTTTATCTAGATCTTGTATTTCTTCTATTGCATACACCTTTGAATCAAATTTAAAAGTTACGGATCTTAATACCTTTAAAAAAATTATAAACTCTTTAAATTATTCTTCAAGACCTTTGATGACATGGATAAATTCATCAACCCTTAACAAGTAAGATGAAATGGTTTCATTCTCCTTCATTTTTAGACTTTTAAAATACCTATGGTGAGTCTACAACTTTGCCAACTTCACTGTGGTGTCTCCCTTGTAAATGGTCTGTAACTTTTCCCTAATCCCTTTGGCTATATCACAATCCATGACATTTAAAAATTATACCTCTAAAAGACCATATAGGATGGCATTCATTACCTTGGAGTTGTTCTCATTTACCTTCTTTCCTATTGCATTAGTTGGTGTGTATAGGGTGGAGTGAAACCATCAACAACAGATTGTTATATGTCATAACCCAAGGACATTCGAAAGGTATTCATTTTTATGCTCCAAAATGCATAGTATTGGAGAGTTATCAATGATGCCATGGTGATGTCATAGAGGTGTCCAAGTGACTGGATGAAGTGCTTTGATAGCCTAAGTGACAATGACAAAGTGTGCAATGTGTTTGTCCTAGTATGCTTAAAGGAGGCTTGGTTGATCTTTAGTTTTGACATGGATAGAGATGTTCAAAGATGAGTATGGTGATTTAAGCATGTGAAAGGGGTCATATAAGAGGTTTTATATTCTTTGAGTACTTGTGTGCATGGGTAGAATTCATCTGGTAGTCCATAGGTTTCATCTAGACCTTTTGGGTCCAGTAGCAAAAAATTTGAGTAGGTAGTTTGCTAACATCACCATTGCCACATGTGGATGAGTCAGGGGGAGTTAGTCATATGGTTGTGATCATATTAGTCCCTAGTTTTTATGCATAAAGTCTCAAGTCTAATGATGAAGTGTGACAAAATATAGACAAGTAAAGTTGGTCTCTCAGGCATTTTAATAGTGTTTTCCCATACTTAGCCAAATTTACAATGTGGTAAGAAAAGCTAAGTAGGCATTTTGATGATGGCATATATCACATGTGTGGATGTTTCAAGAGAAGGTGATCATATAAGTTTTTTTTAGCTTTGTGTGTAGTTGATTTGCGCTAAGTTTCAGTTCAAGTGCTGAAACGTGATAAAAGATATGCATGTTCAAAGTTGGTCTCCTAGACAAGTTTTTGACGTAGTTGGCTCTGCGGCAAAAAAATATGAGTGAAGATTTTAATGTCATTATATCTCACACATGTGAGGGTTTTAGGAGCATATCGACACATGATTGTATTCTCCTATGTGAGGAATCATATGATTAAAATTTTAGAATATGCACTTGAGTGAAGCAAAATATATGGAGGTGCAAAGATGGCCTTCCAGGTAGATAAGCAATGGTCCCCATAGTCATTTTACACAATGTTAAAGATCAAGACCAGATAGATATCCAATGGTACACAGGAGTTCATACATCTAGATCTATGGTGCATAACAATTCAAAGAGTTCAAAGTGTTTGTTGGTTAATAGAGATAGATATCGAGCTTCTTCTAAAATCTAATGGTGCATATGTGATCGTATAGTTTTGATCTAACAGTGCGTATTGAGCGAGATGGTAAGAAGTGCATGATGTTTAATAGTATAAGTTATCAAAAGGAATGTGAGAGTGCCAAGTGTCATAATCATGGGGGTTTTGAGCAATATCTAATGGTGAGAACTATATGATGAAGCCCTGACTAATCCATAAAGATCAACGGTGCACGTTGAGTCAATATTGTAAGAGTGCATGAGATGAGGTCAACATGTTCAAGGTTTAACATTTGGTATTGGTGCACAATGTGTTAAAGTTTGGGATTCATACAATAAGATAAATGGTGCATGTTTAATATGAACAGAGAGCAATCGATATGATAGCATGGTGTTCAAGGTTTAACTGTGACCATTTGCATTTGAATATTTGAATTTTACAAAGGAAAAATCAGTGTCTAATTTTTATACCATATCTTTCAATCTATGTAAAATTTGACCATGATTTGAAAAGTGATTTTGTAAAGGACTCTAAGGTGCATCTATCAATATAAATTTTAAGGTCTGAATGTATGTACAAACAAAGATATTGAGCTCCAAAGTTTACTATGTGTTCGATTATGTTCTGCAAGTAACCTGAGAAGGGTGATTGAGGTCGTTCTGATGTTGTTTTGATGTTTAATAATGAATTAGCTATTGGAAAATATTATAGAGTCCATGAAGATGATCTGTTTGCATTATGAAGGTTTGAACAATCGTATACAGTATGAACAAAGGTTACTAAGTTGACTATGTTTTCATTCATGGTGACTGCGAGCATATGATGTTGTTTGAGTGAATTATGCTTAAGCAAAAGGGTACGATGATGGTTGTTGGCACCTAAGGAAGATCTATAGATAATATGGAATGGGTACTTGCATTTGGAAAGTGTTCTTATGTTTTTTAGTTTTCTCGAATAAGTGTCAAAGAGCTAAATGGGTCTCCATAGGACCTAAAGGTGACTTAGGCTTATTTGAAAGTGTTGTGCTTAAGTGTAACCCATGTAAGATGCCTTAAGAGTGAAGGAATGTATTTTGAATGACAAGGAAATATTTTGGACTTGATAGTTTATGAATGATATATATATATATATATATATATATATATAAAGTGTTCTTATGTTTTTTAGTTTTCTCGAATAAGTGTCAAAGAGCTAAATGGGTCTCCATAGGACCTAAAGGTGACTTAGGCTTATTTAAAGTGTTGTGCTTAAGTGTAACCCATGTAAGATGCCTTAAGAGTGAAGGAATGTATTGTGGATGACAAGGAAATATTTTGGACTTGATAGTTCATGAATGATATATATATATCTGTGTGTGTGTGTGTGTATATGTGTGTGTGTGTATGTATGTGTGTGTGTGTGTGTGTATATATATATATAGTGAAACCAAATGTGTTGGTTTCTAGACTTGTGAGGGAGACTAGTGCAAGGTGCATGTGAGAATAATGGAGTGAAGGAGAGATAGAGTGCCCAATTGATGAGTTAATGAGTAGAGCAGATTGAGGACTGTGTGTATGATCTATAGATCATATTTATGATGTCCAAATAGTTATTTTTTAGTTTGAGGATATGTGAAGAGGTTTGAGTGTGCATATGAGGATAGTTTGAGTGAATATGGAGAGAGATTGTGGCATGCCTATGTAAGAGGCTTGTATGAGATAGAGAGATAGTTTATAAAGGGTTTAAATTATTAGAGATATATCATCAGGTTTTGAAAACATAAGTTCTAATGTGGAGGTGTTCACATCAAAAGAGGTTTTAAAGGAGTTGATCTTCCTTAAGGGTAGTTCTCCTTATGAAACATGTGTTTCACTAAAGGCCTTTAGTCAGGAAGATATGATCAAGGTTTGATGGTGTAAAAGAGTTGAATAGTCTCTTGTTTATAATTTATTATAGGATAATTAGTCCATGTGTTATAGGCTTGAGAGTGGGTTTTATTCCCCATCAGTGTTTCCTATAGGAATTATGTGTTATGTGTTTGATGTTGTATATGCATTGAATGAATGAACTCTCTTGTTAATATTTCTTGATCTAGTTGATATATGCTAATTGTTTAAATAGTTTGAAAGGATTGGAATCAAGATTAAAATATTTGGGCTCACTGATTTACCCCTCCCTCTCAGTGATTATAACTCTATCAATTGGTATTATAATAGGGCCTTTTTGCAAGTTTAACCACTTGAAGGTGATCAAAGGTATAATGGTTGATAAAGAGGCTGTGGCTTGTCTTCAAGACAAACTAGACTGTGCTTTATCATATGCCAATTCAAGCATGGATGCTATGAAGATTCAAGTGAAAGATCTAGAAACAACAATAAAAAATTTGTAGGTCATGATGGTTAATGGTCTTAACCAAAGGGAGGAAAATTTTGAAAATAAATTCATGACTTACTCAAATGTGATCTTATCCAAGGATAAAAGGGATTTCAACTCCACCAAAAGGGTCAAGAATGAAAATTCATAGACAGGTAATGATCAAGAGAAATGTAGGTTAAATTTGAATGATGTTTTCAATGGGTACTGATTCTCCTGCAATCAATCTGGTCATAGTGTAGTCATATAAAATACAAAAAATTGGTAACTTGACTGTGGTTAATGACACCCAACACTCAGGTCCCTCTTGCTTTCTCTCATGACCCTCATAGGCATCTTTTCATTGATTACCAATCATCCGTAGCCTTTTAGACTTGATCCTAGCTAAGCCAGACCCTTTTTTTCATGATTAATCCATCCCCTAGGTCTTATCTACTTAGGACAATATCGTCCAACTTGAACAACAACACTGGTGCCACTCTTGTTTGATTTTAGTGCTCCTATTCAAGTGTAATTTTGGCCCCAATGATCAATTCCTTCTAGTTATCTATCTTTATCCTTGTCAGCCTAATGTGAGCTCATTCAACTCATGACCAATAGATCATTATAAAATCTCATTCAAAGATCATTTAGAAAGAGTTGACAAATATCATTAAGCAATCAAGAATACAAACAAGATTGCTCAATCAATCTTCTTTATTCTTTGCATACAACCAGTCAATACACTTTAAAGCTTATTCAAATCCTTACACCAGTCCCTAGCCACCTCAAGCACATCTAGTTTATCATTTTACATATTCATACACTTAATTACACAAAGCACATAAAGTGGGAGAAGTACATATGGCTTGATCCCTCTTCGAAGTATTGGTATGTAAGCAACATGCCCATACAAGTGGTGTGGATACACATTCAGTGAATCTTACACACACTAACCCCCCTCTTTTTAAGTCAAATCATAATGGAGTATAGGGTTTGAAGAGAAAGTCAGCTCTATAGACTTCTAATTGCTAAAACTTTATGGATAAGGTCACACAAACCTGACGAACAAAACCCAAAAAGGTTAGATCCTTAGGGAAACAATGGCAGAGGTGGACTACAACACCGATGCCACTCCTGTCCACTTTTGATGCTCCTATCCAATCATAAAATAGAGGTCATATCTCAGTTTATGATAGTGTTCAGTCCTACACAATGAATATCAGACCTTGTCTTAGCCAGTTTTTAGCTAAGTCTTATTTTCTTCCTTTTATTACTATTTTTAGAAAGGTCAAAATTGTAATCTAATCTACATAAATTAGTAGCTTAATTATTGAATGTTTATTTATTGATTTTACTATTCAGACCCTTTAACTAAATTAAGAATAATACATCAATATTCCTAAAATTATTAAATCATTTGGTGAACCCGACTTACTTCAAACATGCATAAAAACCCTAGAAACCCTAGGGTAAATTTCCTACTGATTTTTCCTATATTTTTTTGATTTTTTATCTGCATAATACAATAAAAATTTAGCATAAAATTTTTAAATTTCATAATAATTTCAAAATAATTTTCTTCAAAACCCTAGTTCATATTAGGCCCCAGTATTTTTCCAGTATTTTTTGAATTTTTAATTGCATATTTAAATAAAAAAGTCACTTCAAA
Organism: Torreya grandis; assembly: GCA_037957365.1. NCBI lineage: Eukaryota > Viridiplantae > Streptophyta > Pinopsida > Cupressales > Taxaceae > Torreya > Torreya grandis. The sequence goes on along the minus strand of JARHVA010000756.1, from coordinate 2,722,906 downwards.
TTTTGAAATTCAATAGTAATTTGTAAAAATATTTATTTTTCAAAACCCTAGTTGCACATACTAGGTCCTATTCAATCATTCATTTTCCAATATTTTTTTGAATTTTTAATTGCATATTTAAATTAGAAATTCACTTTAAATTTCAATATTTCCTAGTAATTTTCAAAATAATCATCTTTCAAACCCTAGTTCAATATACTAGATCCTATTGCTTCTTGAGATATCACCTTACATGTTTATGAATTTTGTATCTTTTTTATGTAATTTCCAGCTAACTATTTTTAGGACTTTACATTTCCTATATTTAGTACTTTCATTTTCTAGCACTTTGTCTATTACAAACATTTGTAAAAAATTCAATCAAATTTCAAGTTGTTTTCCTACTTTAACAATGGCCCAATATACTAGTTTTGATGAAACCAATAAAAGGTAACTTCAAGAACTCTTAACTAAACACCCTGAGATGCAAGATGACATGCTTAAAATACTACAAGAAAAATGAGTGAACAATGATCAATCTTTTCAAAACATAGAGCAATTAGTTGCAAATGACACTACAAGAGCAACTATGTCTCAACAACCCACTATAGTGGCCCAACCTACCTCTATGCCACTAGCTATAGCTAGTACATCTTTGTCTCTTGATGTGGCAGCCCTTGTGTAAGAGATACAATCTCTTCAATTCAAGGTGCTACATTTTGAGCAAGGTACCTCTAGATCTACATAGGATTTAGATTTTTTTGCTCTATTACATACACCATTGACACGTCACACTGCTTCTACACCCTTGCCACAAGGTTTTGTTGAACCCAAACTTACTCTACATGATAGCAAGAGTGATCTAGAGACACATTTGAGATGTTTTCATGCAACATACTTGAACTATGTACTGAATGACTGGCTACTTATCAAGATATTTCCATGGATCCTAAAAGATTATGACTTATAAGGGTTCTATAGTCTACCAAATTAGTCGTTCAATGCATTCAATCATTTAACCAACATTTTTCTAGCTCATTTCAACAATAACATTGGTGATAAGGTTTCATATGTCCAAGTTTCACAATATAAACAAAGTGATGAGACCACTAATTGTTCCTTTTATAACCTCATAACCATATCCAGTTATATATATTTTTCCTATATGAATCCCTAGAACTATCCATGACTTATGCAAATGAATGAATGATTATATATGTGCATTAATATATACATGTTTTGTTATGGATTAATGATGCTTTTTATTTGATTAGATTATATTTGTGTAATCCTATTTAACAAACATTTGAAAGATAAAATAAGACTGTATAATTCTTATTTGGTCACAACACTTATATAGAAACCCACACCAAAAGAGACTTCTAACTCGCAACAACTACCAAGCTATAGGGTTTTCACCTACAGGTTACATTTAACAACTACAAGCTTTCACCTACAGGAGCCCGTAGCTACTACATAGAATAAACCATTGTTGTGATAATAAGTAATTGGATTTTTAATGACACATCCAATTATCTTATAAACAAAGTAAATGATTGAAGATGATCCTCTATAACAGCTATACTGACCCCTCACATGCAAAGAAACTTGGATGTGCTGTCAAAGGATGAATAAGATAAGGATAATGGAAACAAGAGAAAAAAAGAAAATAACAAAACTCATCTATTATCCTTTACCTAGTCAGGCCTAAAAACAAGTAACTTTAAGTTACTATCCACTTTAAGGTTGTCTGGGTTAGTTGCAAAGTATTTATACCTTTATTAGATTAGTGTTCTTGGTTGAAGCTAATAAATTGCTTTATGTATTTAATGACATAACCTAGATTAGATTAGGATGATGGAATTGTAGAAAGTAATTGCATTCTAATTTCTGAAATATTGTAATCTACTGTAGTAATCTTTAATTGCTACAGATTTGAGTAATGTAAAGGCTGATTCTATAAGAAGCTTGATAAGTCTCTCAAAGAAGGATTGAAACTCAGTTCTAAATGAGGAGGGCCCTCTCAGAAGGAGTTGTAGTGAAGATCCTGACCATTCTTAGATTAAAGTGTATTGTGTGAGTTAATTTCATTACTAGTTTGATTATATGAAGTGTGATGCATGTGTGACTCATAAGTGTGAATAATTTTTATATTTTATTATAATCATTTCCTTGTATATCTATATGGTAAAATTAGGATGAGCTTATTGTACTACAACCAAAAATTAAGTTAGTCTATGAATCAATAATGCATTTATAGTGTCGACATACTTGAAAAGCCTATGTATTTTGGGTTGATAATTTATGTTAAGTAGATTTAAGAATATGGTATTGACTGGGTAATAAGTCTATCAAACATTTTAATGTCATTGTCGGGGAGGTTGTCAATTATTGGTTTTTAAATTAATTTTACTGCTTTCATTTTCTACTTTTTAGAGTAACTTTCTTGCTTTCATTTTCTACATTCTAGAGTAACTATCTGCTTTCTATTGTTGCTTTCTAAAGTAACTTTCCTTCTTTTATTAGATAAATTTGTTGATTTCTAGAGATAAAATTTCAATCCCTGTTGTTTTTATTTTTGCATTCCTTCATTTTTTGCATTTTATTTCTATTCATTTTGAAACAACCCCTGAAATACAAGATGAGAAAATAAAAAAAACTATCCATGTGTAGGAAATGACAAGATAACTGAAGGAGTGGCTCAACATTTATGTAGAGAGAAAGAGATTCTCGAGGGAGATTCCTACCAAAAAAGCCACAAGTTGCTACTAGGAAAGAACCACAAGAACTTACAATAAATAATAATCTTGTTGAAGGATATACCATAAGCCATAGGGATCTTGAAGAAGCAAACACTACAAACCAAAGGAATCAACTTACTGAAAGAATTACTATTGGATTTGAAAGAGAAAGCATTAACTAAGTAAGAATAAATGAAGGAGAAGAATTGTACAAACCAAACATTCTATAAAGTAACATTAGAACAACATTCCAACAAGGATTTCTTGAATAAATCAAAGAAATCTTAGGAGAGTCTTCAGACTTTTCATCCAATAAAGAGATATGGATCAACAAATAAACATTTACTATCGTGCTGGCCAAGGGACTGATACAAAATTTAAGGACGTGATCCTTAGTACCTTTGGTATCCATATCATAAGAAAATCCATAATGAATGGAGAAAGAGAATTTGTAGAAGACAATAGAGCTCTAGACATAGTTACTTTTGTATTTCTTATTCCAGATGTAATGAGCATAACACAAATGAAAAATATCTTGGCCTCAACCTTACCCAATTTTAGAGGTGCATTATCAGAAGACTCTGACACATTTTTGTTTGAATTTAATATCCTCTATAGAAGCTATGACTATAGATAGGATGCACAAAAATTGAAACTTTTTCCTACCACTCTCAAAGATTCAACACTTCTCCAATTCATGGGACTAGGTAGTAATTTAGTCTATGATTGGGGAGACATGAAAAATAAGTTTTTAGCTAATTATCAAGAGTATGGAAGAGGAAGAAATTATAGAATAAATGACATCTTTAGGATGACGCAAAAAGGGGATGAATCTTTGGAAGACTATGTTGAACGATTTATGTTCAGTGTACAAAAATTCAAGCAAAGTGTAATAAGAGAAGATCCTCTAAAACTCATCTTCCTGAAAGGAGTCAAAGAAGATTGTTTGGAATCCTTGGACCTAATTAGTGGGGGAGATATCTCCTAAATTATATTTATAGACATTAAAGAGTTGAGCAAAAATTATGCAAGATCTGTCATAAATAAATTTTAAAACAACAAGCTTGCACTAGCAATCATAAGTGGCCTATCAAAATCTGAAGTTAGTAACCTGTTACAAGATATGAAATAGGATATCATTAGTCATTTGGCCATCTAATTAGATATCCTACACACAAGGCAAAATCAAGTAGCCTTATATCAATATTTGACCATCTGTTATCTAGATTGCAAGAAGAAGGTAGATTGTAGGTGTCACGAGGTTTGGGTTAAAATAGCTAACATCACAATTGAAGAATTGAAAAAAGTAGAGATGCATATTGTAGGAGGATATGAGGACCAATTTTTTTATGCTACATAAAGAAATCCATGGGTTCAATGACCATCTTATCTAGGTATGGGACAAAATTCACCATTTACAAATTCTACTTTTTTTAATTCATAATTTGGAAATGCTTCTCCCAATTGGGGTAGTCCATGGATGAACATATCACCTCCTAATCCCAGCTAGTATCCACCTCAGACAAGCCACCCCTCCACCTCCTAGTAGCCTCCACAAAATGTATCCTCACCTTGGATACAAACTTGGCAGCCACCTCAAGGCCCACCCTTCACAAACTAGTGGCAACAGCCCTAGAGACCCAATCAGCCCTAGGGAAATTATCAGGGAGGACTCCCTCCATAGTAACAATAACAACCACTTGATCTTATGCCCAATACATAAACTACACCAAAGCCTAATTATCTCCCTACCCAACTTGTACAAAATCTTGAAAATAAGCTAGTGTAACCAACATTTAGTACTGAACCTATTTAGTAACCAACATATATGATGAACATCAATGAAGTTCACCTATGTTCAGAAAGACTTTTACCACCTCCCCATCCATAATAATGGAGTCAGCTCAAGAAACTTCATAAGATCATGCTAACCCACCTTCACCACCATAAGAACTTTTTGAACCAGTAAATAAAGCTGCTGATGAAGTAGCCCCACCATTTTTAGAATGTCTTAACCTTCAATGACATGCAACTAAGCTTAAATCTAACTTCATAGGGCATCTCGAGAATATCTGTGTTAAAATTCCTCTCTTCCAGGCCATCAAAGATGCACCCATATATTCCAAAGATGTAAGAGACTTATGTCTATGTAAACCTGGAAGGAAGAAAAAAGATCCCAATATAGTGCATGTGATTGGCTAAATGGTAGATATTATGTTTGGAAACACCCTACCAAAGAAATATTTAGATCTAGGATGCCCATTAGTAACAATCCATATCCATGACCAACAACTGTCTAATACATTGATAGAATTAGGGGCTGTAATAAATGTAATGACAATTTAAATCATGAAAAATTTATAGTTGAATAATAATTGTCCCATATCTACAATGCTACAAATGATTGACAAATCTATAGTTAGACCAGAAGGAGTCATTGAAGATCTTGTCATTACTATAGATTCTTGGGAGTATTCTACAATTTCATTGTGCTTTAATCAAAGTCTAATTTGGATGGATATCCTCTCATCTTAAGACAACCTTGGATTACCATAGTAGATGCCTTCATCAGCTGTAGATCATGTAACATGTTGATATCCAATGACAACCACAGTAAGAAGTTTTTCCTTTGTCCTCCAGCATAACCATCCTTGAAACCAGAACATACATTATGGGCTGAAGAATATGAAGCATACCAGCCTCCCTTGATTCTTGTATTAGCCATAGACAATGCATGTACCTTGGATGATTAAGAAGAAGATACAATTCTCTCAAATGTTCTCCAAAATAATTACTAGACTAATCTTGAAGATCCTAACAACTTGAAATACGTAAAGTGCCCATTTTCCAACCTCTAAGTAGAAGATAAATATGATGCATCTGTACAAGAAACATTCCATCAACTATTACCTCATAGCTACAACCAAACTATATCCATCAACAATTTAGAAATGATGAAATCACTCGCAAAGCAAATTGAAATCTCTCCAAGAAAAATACTGCTGATTAATAACAAGTTGGAGTCAAATGAGGAAAAGTGCCTAGTTAGCATGTTGCATACAAACCAACATGCTTTTGCATGAGATTATGAGGATACAAAAAAAATTAGCCTAGAAACATGTACACATCACATCTATATAAAAGAGGAGTGCCAACCAATTAGACAACCACAACATTAGATGAATCCAACTCTTAGAGAAATAGTCAAAGTGAAACTACAAAAACTCCTAACCATTGGATTTATATATCCCATCTCAGATAGGGAATGAGTTTCACCATTGGTAATTGTACCAAAGAAAAATAGAGAGTGGAATTTTTGCATAGATTATATGGAACTTAATATAGCAACCAAAAAGGATCATTTTCCTCTATCATTCATTGATCAGGTGCTAGACACACTAGCAATAGAAAATTATCTTTTTGGATAGCTTTAGTGGTTACAATCAGATTAGAATTGCTCCTAAGGACTAGGAGAAGGCCACCTTCACTTGTCCCTAGAGTATTTATATTTACACTATATTACCTTTTGGGTTATGCAATGCTCTTGAAACATTCTAGAGGGTTGTCCTGAGTATCTTTTCAGATTTGGCCAATGAATGTATAGAAATATACATGGATGACTTCACTATCTATGGAGAAACATTTGATTAGTGCCTGAAGAACTTGAAGAAAGTTTTGCAACACTATCAGGAGAACCATTTGTCCTTAAGCCTCAAGAAATACTACATACTAATGACAAAAGGTATTGTATTACGCCACCATGTATCTGTTGAAGGAATCAATGTTGATCCTGCAAAAATTAGCATAATAAAAAATTTATCTATACCTCAAAATAGAAGGATGTCAGGAGTTTTCTAGGACATGATGGTAACTATAGAAGATTTATCAACAATTTCAACAAAGTGGTAACACCATTGTTTACTCTCCTGATTAAAGATGTTGAATTCATATGGACTTCTGCGTGTGATGCAACCTTCAAGCAATTAAAGGAATTATTGACCACCACCCTAGTTTTGCATGGTTCGGATTGGAAGTTTCCCTTCCATATTCACACAGATGCTTTAGATACTACCTTGGAAGCTATGCTAAGCCAAAAATAGGAAGCACTCAACCATGCCATATATTTCATAAGCAAGAAACTACAGGTAGAAAAATTAAATTACACTATCACTAAAAAAGAGTTCTTGGTAGTAGTTTATTCTATCAACAAGTTTTGTCACTACATAATAAGGTACCAAGTATTTGTTCATAAATACCATGCAAAAATTAATTACCTTAGAAAAAATCAATTATCTCAGACAAAGTGATAAGATGGCTGATCTTATTACAAGAATTTGATCTAACTATTGTAGATAAGCTTGGTAAGGACAATGTCATGGCTGACTTCTTATCATGACTACAATCCCCTCAAGAGGATACCATAGTGGATAACTCATTTCTAGATGAGCACCTATTCTCCCTCACCCTTACCATACCTTGGTATGATGATATTACTAACTACCTTGTAACAGGGCTACTTCCACAACACTTCCTCCCTAAACAAAAAAGATCTTTGATTTATAAAAGTGGCAGGTATTTCTAGCTATCTGGATTCCTTTTCTATACTGGGTTTGAATCCATCATTAGATGTCTCAGAGAAGATGAAGTTCTAGATATCCTTAAATCTTGCCATGATGAAATTTATGGAGGGCACTTTGTAGCCAAATGTACAACAATAATTTTTTTAAATATAGGGTATTATTGACCCTTAATCCATCAAGATGCAATAAGGTATACAACTCATTATGATAGATGTCAACATATGGGGAGACCCACATGTTCTGATAAGATGCCTTTACAACATGAAATGGTGCTTGAACCATTTAACAAATGGGGCCTAGATTTTATAAGACCTTTTGATCCAAAATCAAATAACAAAGAGTACATCCTTGTATATACTTATTATATCACTAAATATGTGAAAGTAAATGATCTTACACATATCAGGGATGAAAAGGTGGTAGTTTTATGTATGAAGAAATATTCACAAGATATGGTGTGCCATGAGAAATAGTCATCGATCAAGAACCACAATTTACTGCTAGTTTAATTACCTTCCTAGTACAACAATATGAGATTAGGCATAAGAAATGAACTCCATATCATCCACAGTCTAATGGATAGGTGGAAGTCACCAATAGGGAGTTAGAAAATATTTTGACCAAGACTGTTAGTATGTCTCATAAGGATTAGGAGGCTAGACTTTCTGGAGTTGTTTGGGCATACAAAATCATGTGGAAGACCACTACAGGCTTCACCCCATATGAGTTGGTCTATGGAAAGAAACCTATGTTGCCAATTGAATTTGAGCATAAAACCTTACAGACAACACTAGAACTTAGGATGGATATATCTGAAGCACAAAAAGAAAGGCTTCTGCAACTTAATGTCTAAGATGATTACAAACAATAGGCATTGTAGAACAAAGAACTCATACAACAATAGTAGATTGAATGGCATGATAGGTATATTAAGACTAGATAATTTAATGTAAGAGATTGGGCCCTTATTTTTGATTCAAAATATAAGGATCACAAGGGAAAACTCTAGACCAGATGGCTTGATCCATTTGAGATTGAGCATGTTCATGACAATGGAGTAGTGCAACTCTGGGCCATTGATCCGATAAGATTCTATCTACTGGTCAATGACCACAGGCTGAAATTATATAAAAATCCACTCACTCAGGAAAAGTTTACCAAGCAAATATGAACAATTACAAAATGGAATCAATGATGTGCTAGATTAGCATGATGTCTCACCAGCCATAGGGAGAACCAACCAACAAGTAGATGAAGAAGGAGAGGAGGACATTCTAGCCCTCCTCTAGCATAAAGACTGAGATCTTTGCATAGTTCTTGATTAGTCAAAATCATAGCTGACATGACAAGGATCCAGAATAAATATTCTACTATAGGTCATAGTTAGAGTAAAAAAAATACAACAAGAAAAACCCTTTTGGGCATTATTGGCAATTTTTGGGGAGAAAACTAGCTTGATGACTACTTATAACTATAAAAAGGGCTTAAATAGAAAACCATCTTACTGGCTATTTAAGGGTAAAAAAAAAAGATAACATAGAATCATTTTGAGAAAAACTACTGATCTCCCTGTTTCTACTCAAAATTTCGCTTTTCAGATCATAAAGAGAGAAGAAACTAAAAAAGAATGGACAAGGCTTGGGAAGTACCTGGACTAAAGATTGCGCACCGTAAATCCAGACGCTTGTGGGCACTCCTCTTTGGCTGTGGAGGAATGACACCTGCAAGAAAAAAGGAAACTTGGACAAGAAAATGTTAGATGGATAGGCGGTGGGTTGCCAAGCAAAAGCTTGTTCCCGGAAGTGTGAAAACTTCCTCAAGGGAGGTCAACCCACTGATAACAGACAGATAAAGATTAAGGAAATACATAATGCCAGAATACAAAAGTGACAAAGAAATTAGAAAGGAAAGAAAAGACCAAATGATTACCTAAAGGAGCTGTTGGGCTGAAGACAGTCGCCGAGGTCAGAAATGTCGCCGGCGTCGGTTAGCTGATCTGCCGGCGTCGGCTATCCTGCTGACGTCGGTTGGGGTAGTGACCGGCGTCGGTCGGGGTTGTGGCCTGTAGTCGGGTCTGGTTTGCTTTCTGGACTGTGGACGGGTCTGGTTCGTGAACGGGGTCGAGACAGAGTTCGGGGACAAATTTGGATGGACTGGGGAGTGGTCTAGTTCTGGTTGGGTGCCTTGTACAAGGTCTTTGTTGACAAGGGGATGAGGAAGTTGTCTGGGATTAGATTAAAAGAGGGACAGGAAAGAGGAAGATACATAGAGGACAGGACCTAAGAAGGCTTTGCAGCCTCTCAGGGGGAAGAACAGAGGGAGTAGAAGACAGTAGATAGGATAGATAACTAAAAACTAAAGAAATGAAATAAAATGAAACACCAGACTGTGCTTACCTTTTTGCTGACTGAAGAACGGAGGAGCTATTGTTGGAGCCACGGAAGACTTGTTGCAAGAAGAAAATACCTGATCCAGAGCCTTTTGCACCTGTTGCTGCTGTTGCACGAGGTCCAGACGGAGGAGAGACAAATGCCAAAACGCCAAGAGAATTCTGTTTGCGAGCTCAAGGGTCTAGGGGCTGCAACGGATGCAGAAAGGGGTAATGAAGGCTGCCGACGCCGACAGTTTCGCCGACGTCGGCCGAAGGGTCGCCGACGTCGACGGTCGCAGGATGGGGACAGAGGCTAAAAATAGCCTCTGCCCATTCTTGCACGCCGCCGGGTGAGGGGTTATGGGAAGAACGGTCACGAGGATGCTAAAATGGGTGTGGGGGGAAGATAATGAAGAGATTTGGCCTAATAAATGCTAGGGGGAAGGTGGAGGGATTCAAGGGAGGATCCAAGGTGGCAAGGGTAGGGTGGAAAGGGGGCCACTTGATTTAAAATATTTAAGTTATTTTAATCAAATGGAGGCCAAGGGTTAGGATAGGGGTTTGAGGTGGACAAGGGGGAGAACCAAGGTGCATACACGTTTGCGATGTCTACATTTGCCCCTTTTTGTCTTGTTGGTTGTTCTAGACGAACTGCAAGACAAAAACAGGAGTTGGTTGCCCCAGAAAAAGGATGAGGTGTTCCCCCCTCAAAGCGATAGTCGAGAGAAGGGAACCGAAGATCGAGTGTCGATTTGATAGAGAAATAGATAGAAGAGAGTGAGTGAAAACGCTGCCATAGTCGTGATTGCGCATAGTCCACTTCACGAGAGGGTCAAGTCAAATTGTCGCATGTCGAGGGTCAAGGAGTGCCAAAATTGAAGTAACCGGGCCCCAGCATTTAGTCGTCTGCTAATTGAGTCACTCAATCTAAGCTGAAGCTCCAAATGGTCATCGTGTTCCAGGTATCCAGGGCTCAGGAAGTGCTCCCAGAAACACGAAAAAGCCACAAGTAGTAGGGATCAACTGGCTCGCGATCCTATACTTGCGAAGGGTCAAAAATAGTCTGCGGACAATTCTGCTAACCAGCCGTGAGGTAGCACACACGCAAAAACAACCAAGGAAACATTGGCTTGGAAGAAGGTCAAAGAAGATACGCATGATCTCCAATGGTCATTGGTCAAGAGGATGGATGGATGAAAGGATGCGGCCGAGCTAACCCCAGAAGACCCCATGTCAACTGAGTGCTGCCTACATAGCCCCTGTCGTAGGTGCCTCAGGCCGATGTAGTTCTCCCTAAAAGGGAGGAAGGGTCAAAGGGATTGATTGGTCTTGGTCAAAGTCGATGATTGGTCTTGGTCAAAGGTCTTGGTCAAAGGTCTTGGTCAAAGTTGACGAAGTTGGGCGTGATAAGAGTCAAAGAAGAGAAGGTTTGTCCATCATAGAGACGAACAAACGGGGGTGGTCGAGCTAACCTCAGAAGATGTGATATCTGAGTGCTGCCTACATAGCCCTGGTCATAGGGCCTCAGACCAATGTAGTTCGGACGAATTGAGAATATTGGTCGATGATTGGATGTGGTCAAGCGTCGAAATGATGAGGCTAAGATGAGGATAAAAGGATGCTACAGATGGTGTATTCTGTAGAATTGGTCGAGAGTCTTTCATCCCTAGCAAGTTTCCATAGTCATGATGGATGTATGCTAAAAATGAATGAAGGTCTATTTATGCTTCAGCAAGTATTGGTTTATGCTTAACATAAATTGGGTCTGGTCGGTAGTTTCCATGTGTATTGGTGTCCACAGAAACTATGTGAAATGGTCTAGGATGATGTCAGCTGAAAATGATGAAAATGGCTTGGTTTGAGATGAGTCGACAATTGATGTGATCAAAGTGTAGAGAAAAGGTGAAAGGCAAATCGCTCTTTCATTGACAAGGACCAGAAAGGAAGCATAGATAGGGGTTATTAGAACCAAAGCCCCGTTCATGCATCACGTCGTTGACCAGTATGGTGTTAGAGCGGTAATCAAATCACTTTGACATTAAAGTGAGCTCGAAGTCCCTTGAGCAGGTGATAGGAGGAGGATAGGGTAACCCAGTTTAAGAGCAGGAATAACCTTGCCCCCTTTTATAGGAGACCCTGAGACAGCTACAAGCCAAGTCCGTGACTCGTTTTTTTTTTTTTTTTTTTTTCTTTTTTTTTTGGTGCAGGCTGATCGATGCGGGAAGCCTACATAGAGATGTCATTTGATGTATGGGTCAGTTTGCGAAGCTGATCAATGCGGGAAGCTTCTAAGAAAAGTGCTGTTTGTAGCGAGATTTAGTCATAGCCATCCTTCGAGGGAGTGGTCTATATTTTTGCTTAATAATGTCTGAGTAGCTGTCCTTCGAGGGATCAGTCTACTAGCTACAGTAATGATAACACAGCTGTCCTTCGAGGGATCAGTCTGTCTTTTTGATTTTGACTTGATTTAGTGACCATGGATATGTTTTGACATCTTGATTTGTATATATTTGATTTTTTTTTTTTAGGAATTAGAGTCACGGACAAGGCTGTAGAAGTTCAAGGATGCCCTTTTATTAGGACAAAGCATCCATGCATCATAAAAGGGTTATAGAGGACTTGTTAAAGGGGAATAGGGTTGAAAGGGATGAGGATTAAGAGGACGAGGATTGCTCAGGGGACGAGCTCAAGTTACGTGTCAAGTAGACGAGTACTCGACTAACAGAAGAAATGGTCGAAGACGCAAGACATAAGAAGGGGTTTAAGGTCTAATAAGACCCTGGGCCATGCTTGTATGTTAAGGTCCGAGTCAATTAGGAGCAAACTTGCCCCAATTTGCCTCTTTCCAGATTGGTCAGGTGTTGATTGATGGATGTGAAGTTGGTTGACATTGTCGTTGGTTGGTTGAAAAAGGTTGAATGTTTGGTTGAGAGGTCAGGTTGATTGATATTTGGTTGAAGTTTGGTTGAGACTAGTCGAATAATTGGTCGGGGGTTGGGTCGATGGACACTTGGTCGAGATGTAAGATTAAATAAGTGATTGATATGTGGTAGAGACTGGGTTGAAGAGTTGGTCGAGGTTCGGATGAAGGATGAATTCCCCCAGCGGGTAGGGAGAAGGTTTGAAGGATTGGTTAAGGTCGGTCGAGGTTTAGTGGTCAGATGGATGGTGTTAATGTCGAATAAGGGGGTCAAAGGTGGCAAAGGGACCATAGTCTGGCGTGGAGATCCCGATTTAGGTGATGAGGTTGGAGAGGCATGAGTCGGGGTTGATGTTTTGTTGAAGAGGTGGTCAAGAGGATCCTTGGTGAGAAGGGAATCTTTTTTTTGGTGTTGATGAATGACAGCTTTGAGAGCGCAACAACGCTCAGTGTCATGTCCCGGAGTGTGATGATAATGGCAGAACGTAGAGTTGTCGAACCAAAATGGCCTTGACCCGGGAGTTGATGAGTGGAGTGATATTGAAGGTTTGCTGATGATGTGGTTGAAAAGGGAGGTGTCATTCTCCAAACATTGGCGAATGGCGACCTTGAGGGCACAACAATGTTCCGTGTCATGTCCAAGCGTGCGATGATACGCACAAATACAAGTGGGGTCGAACCAAGGGGGTTTTGGTCCGAGAGATTGATATTGTCTAAGAGGCGGGAGGTCGATACGAGATGACTACAATAATTGCCGTAAGAGCAAGGCATATGAACCTGCTAACGGGTCTGGATGTTTTATTGCAGTGGGAGTTGATGACATTGGTTTGGGAGGTGAAGGAGGCGTTGGTCGATGGTTTGGAGGAGATGTATGTCTGATGGGATGAGGGAGTAATGGAGGCGATGTGCCTCTGTGAAGGATGGGAGTGGGAAGCACTCCTATTAAAGTGGACGGATGCGGGCCCAAGATTGAAGGTAATGACGAAGGTTGGGGAGGAATTCTCCGATGAGGTCTAGTGGTCTTCGTGTGTTTGGGTCGAGGGCCACCGTTGTGCGAGGCGAGGTTAGATATGGGTTTGGGTTTAGATGTGGACGGAGGTGCGCGAGATATAGCAATCTCAGGCAAAGGGCAGGAGGAAACTGTGACTGGGTGTTCCTCGGTTGAAATGGGTGGAGAGACTGGTTCTTCTCTTAGTAGAGAAGAAATAAGAGAGGGCGGCTCCTCAAGTGGGCAGAGGGCATAGATGATCGTGCCTTCTACTTGTAGTTGAGGAGTAGGTAAGGTAGGGTCTTCGGACGGAGGTGGGCTTGATGGCGTTGATGTGGTCAAAGCGTCTTCCAATGCAAGAGAGGTAGATGGAGGACTAGCAGGAGAAGAAGGTTCTTCATCCTTTAATGGAAGAGGTTGGTCAAGGACAAGAGGCAAGATAGTGCTAATCGTGTGAATGTCATGGTCTTGAGGGTCATTGGTCAAAGTCTGGACGTTGTTTTGAGTAGGCGGATGATTTGGAAATGGTTGTTTGAAAATGTCGATATGTTGGTTAGGTGGGGCGTTCGGGTTATCTAAAATAAGATCCCCCTTGTCGATCATGTCTTGGACGATGTTTTTGAAAGTTCGGCAGTTGTCGATGTCATGGCCTTGGACGCGATGAAAGGGATAGAAGTCAGCCTCCCTATACCATGTAGGGATGGCTTTTGAAGGGTCAAATTGAGGTGGTCGGATTGGAGGGAGATTGAGGACCCCCTGCTTGAGTAGTTTTTCCAAAACGGAAGCGTATGGTTCTCCAAGTGAAGTGTAAGAATGCTGAATGTACCGTTGTTGGAATTGTTTGGTGATGCTGGAAGATGTCGAAGGTTGAGTGTAATTAGTTGATGTCGATGATGGTGATCTAACGACCACAGTGTTGGCCACTCCTTTAGATTCGGAATTGGCAGAAGAAGAAGGTCTGGAAGAAGAATGGCCAGTGGATTTTGCGTTGGTATGACGCAATTTGACCTTATCTTCTTCAAGGGCGCGGAGTTCAAGCTTTCGAGCCATGATGAAAGCTTCGTCAAAAGTGTGGAATGTCTGAATCCGCAAGGTAGAAGAGATGTGTCTGGCACATGCTCGAGAAAAGAGCTCGATGAGCTCAGGTTGAGGCAAAGAGAAGGAGAGCTGGTTAATCAGGCCCCTCCAACGAGCGACAAAATTGACTACAGATTCGTCGTCAAATTGCCTGATGGAGTAAAGGTCTGTGATTGAGACTTGTTTGGTGATGTTGATCGAGAAATGGTCAAGAAATAATTGGGCAAGTTGGATGAATGAAAAGATAGAGTGTCTGGCAAGAGAACTATACCAGTCAAGGGCTGGGCCAGAAAGTGACATAGGGAACGTGCGTAAAAGCAACGCATCGTCATGGGCAATAAGATAACAGGCATGTCTAAATGCCCGTAGATGTTGTTGAGGGTCTTCCTTACTCTGAACGCGAGTGAATTTAGGAAGCTCCTAATGGTTAGGGTATGGTCGAATAGGGACAGAAGGATGGATGGGTTCGTTGCAAATTTGCTCATATGACAAAGTATTGCTTGAACCGAAAATAGAGGCTTCGAGACTAGACATTTTATCCATCAGCGTCTTGATAAGATCTGCTGACGGATTGGCGGGTTGAGCGCCCCCTAGGTTGTAAGGCGCTTGGAAGAGGCTAGAGGAGGCGTGCGACATAGTTAGTTGTACAATGTACGGATGACTAGTCGCAGGGGCGGAAGTGGAGGCTAGAGGTGGTTGTGTTACGAAGGTTGAAGGTATAAATTGACTGGGCACCGCCAAAGGTGGTTGAATGGCGGCACTGGTAGAAAGATAGGTTGGCACGCCTACATTTGTGGGCGCAAGAGTATGAGGGGTCAAGACAATCAAGTTCTGATATGATGTAGAACTTGGTTGAATTGCAGGTGGTTGAGGGGGTAATGGAACCCCGATGGAGGTTGGTCTAAAAATAGACGGGGAGGCTAAACTTTGCGTATTGGCCATGGTTGGGTTAATAGTTGAGGCGAAAGGCTGAGTCAAAAAGGGTTGGGTGGAGAATGGCGTGGATGTCGTCGCCATGTCACCCAAAAGGTCTCGCGTTGGGTTTCTCGCGAGATAGTTTTGGAGGGCTGCGGCATTGAGGTCCAAGAATCTCGCAAAATCCTGGTCCCCTTCAGGGATGATGGGAATTTGAGTCGGGGTCAGGGTCGGGGTCGGTCCTGTAGGAGTTCTTTCAGTCTCCGAGTGGAACTCCATGATAGGACTTGGTTAGGGACGAGGTAGACGGAAGCGGTTGTTGGCTAAAGTGGTTAAGAAGAGAGTCCTGGTTCCAAAAACTGTGTTCTTGCAGTCTCAGAAAACCAGAATGGAGTTTTGACAGAGAATGGACAGATTTAAGGCTGCTGGTTTTGAAGAAAAAGGACAGTGACAGAGACCGACGTCGGTTGAAAAACCGATGTCGGTAAGGAAGATAGCCGACGTCGGTCAGATAACCGATGCTGGTAAGAAAGAAGGCCGACGTCGGTAGCAGAACCGATGCCGGTGACAGGGGAAAGCCGACGTCGGTTGCAGAACCGATGCCGGTGACTGTGTTTTCCAGAGAACCAAAAGATTCTTGGAAAATAATGAAGAAAGCATCCTCACTCACTCAAACAAATAGATGAGAAGAGAAGAACAGAGAGAGACAGACAAGCCTAAGCGATAAATCCTAGGAATTAACCTTAGAAGCTTGTGGCTTATGCCTTAGATGAATGTTTGGGGAGATTGGCTGAAAAATGGGTCCTAGAAGAAGGCAGTCTAAAGATGGTTTCAGGTGTTGTTTTAGGTGCTCAAAGTCTGTGTTAGGGTCTGGTATGTGGCCTGGTGCTAAGGAGCGAGCTCCCCTCACTTCACGATTCCAGTGGTTAGCTGGTCTCGCTTAGCCAAGATATACCTTGCCTAGAGTTTAGACTCCGCCAGAGAATGGAGTGGGCTTCCCCCTTGGTGATGAAATCCAAGTAGGGTCACCGGGACGGGTAAGGTATCCGCTGGGGGATGAAATCCCAGTCGGGCCTTGTCTCAAGTAAGTTTTATGTGTGTTTTAGTGCATGTGGTCAGGTAGTGTAACATCAAGTGTCTACGATTTATTCAATATGCGGATTAAGTTACTAGATGCGGACTAATGCAAGCACAAGCAGAAATGAAAGTGCAATACGTTTTAATGCCCAAGTCGAAATGTGATGTTTGTTATGAAGACAAGTTTGAGAAAGGGTTCAGAGTATGATGTTGGACTAGTCTAGGATGTGCAAGAAAGAAAAGAAAGATTCGTTTTAGTCCTGCTTATAGTGTCATTGAGAAGAAAAGAAGGAGGAGAAAAGGTAAGAACCTAATGCTCCTAAATGAATGAAGAAGAAAAAGGAACCCAGGAGGAACCTAGGGTCCCACCGGGCGTGCCAGAGATGTTTCTACTCAAAATTTTGCTTTTCAGATCATAAAGAGAGAAGAAACTAAAAAAGAATGGACAAGGCTTGGGAAGTACCTGGACTAAAGATTGCACACCGTAAATCCAGACGCTTGTGGGCACTCCTCTTTGGCTGTGGAGGAATGACACCTGCAAGAAAAAAGGAAACTTGGACAAGAAAATGTTAGATGGATAGGCGGTGGGTTGCCAAGCAAAAGCTTGTTCCCGGAAGTGTGAAAACTTCCTCAAGGGAGGTCAACCCACTGATAACAGACAGATAAAGATTAAGGAAATACAGAATGCCAGAATACAGAAGTGACAAAGAAATTAGAAAGGAAAGAAAAGACCAAATGATTACTTGAAGGAGCTGTTGGGCTGAAGACAGTCGCCGAGGTCGGAAATGTCGCCGGCGTCGGTTAGCTGATCTGCCGGCGTCGGCTATCCTGCCGACGTCGGTTGGGGTAGTGACCGGTGTCGGTCGGGGTTGTGGCCTGTAGTCGGGTCTGGTTTGATTTCTGGACTGTGGACGGGTTTGGTTCATGAACGGGGTCGAGACAGAGTTCGGGGACAAATTTGGATGGACTGGGGAGTGGTCTGGTTCTGGTTGGGTGCCTTGTACAAGGTCTTTGTTGACAGGGGGATGAGGAAGTTGTCTGGGATTGGATTAAAAGAGGGACAGGAAAGAGGAAGATACACAGAGGACAGGACCTGAGAAGGCTTTGCAGCCTCTCAGGGGGAAGAACAGAGGGAGTAGAAGACAGTAGATAGGATAGATAACTAAAAACTAAAGAAATGAAATAAAATGAAACACCAGACTGTGCTTACCTTTTTGCTGACTGAAGAATGGAGGAGCTGTTGTTGGAGCCATGGAAGACTTGTTGCAAGAAGAAAATACCTGATCCAGAGCCTTTTGCACCTATTACTGCTGTTGCACGAGGTCCAGACGGAGGAGAGACAAATGCCAAAGTGCCAAGAGAATTCTATTTGCGAGCTCAAGGGTCCAGGGGCTGCAACGGATGCAGAAAGGGGTAATAAAGGCTACCGACGCCGACAGTTTTGCTGACGTCGGCCGAAGGGTCGCCGACGTCGGCGGTCGCAAGATGGGGACAGAGGCTAAAAATAGCCTCTGCCCATTCTTGCACGCCGTCGGGTGAGGGGTTATGGGAAGAACGGTCACGAGGATGCCAAAATGGGCGTGGGGGGAAGATAATGAAGAGATTTGGCCTAATAAATGCTAGGGGGAAGGTGGAGGGATTCAAGGGAGGATCCAAGGTGGCAAGGGTAGGGTGGAAAGGGGGCCACTTGATTTAAAATATTTAAGTTATTTTAATCAAATGGAGGCCAAGGGTTAGGATAGGGGTTTGAGGTGGACAAGGGGGAGAACCAAGGTGCAGACACGTTTGCGGTGTCTACACTCCCTATAACACATCTTTCCTTCTAGTTGCTTCCATCCTCAATCTTCAATAGCTACGGGTTCAACTTGTAGTTTCTATGGGCAAGAAACAACTTTGGAAAAAGGGGGATATAGGTACCTCTAGAACTACTGAGGGCATCTTCATAACTGCTACAAGAAACATCCATTTATTGTAACTACTGTAGGGACCCTCACCATTTCTATAGGCACTTTTTTTAATGAAAGAATTCTTCTAGTTGCTATGGGCTATTCATTAGTTACTACGATCACCTTCATCATCATCAGACACAACTTTGTAGTGGCTACAAGCTTAACCTATAATTATTGCAGGGACATCCTAACCCCTATATACACCTTTTTAGTAGATGTAGGTTATTTTTTTACAAACTATGAGCTATGGCTTTGGCTATGGGCTATTGAGAAATTCATGAAAATTCTAGACAAGCTAGAGGAGTGAAAGAATATTAGAGTAGAAAATTCAAACATTGCTAAGGAATGACCATACCCCTAAATAACAAAGTAAGTGATGCAACAAAAGCATACACTTACAATCTCCATTTGGAAGGCTGTAGATCATAATTAATGACTATAGAACAAAAAAAGAACCATCCTCAACTTATGATCACTTCATGGAAAATAATTTCACTCTATCAATAAGAAAGATCGAGGATCTTTTATGGAGCACAGGTCCCAAGTTTGATAAACCAACTACTTTCCAAATTAAAAGTTCACTAGACAAATATTCCATCATCAAACATCATCATTCATTGGTAGTAAGACATAAGAGAAACAAGCCATCAACAAGCTCATGCAGAGGAGATCAAGAGCAACAAATGCCATCACCCACCCTCCTCCATGTTCATAAAGGATCTAATTTGGATAGAAAATAAATATCTATAGAAACCACCTTGTGGAAGGATGTAAATAGTCTGTCATACCACTACAAGACCACTCCTCCAGTCCTTTGTAGGTCATCATGATTGCATGCGGGTTGTTGAGGGTAGAATTGAAGGATAGGATATTGTGATCACATAATTAATCAAGGGTAACAATACAATGATTCATGAAAACTAGGGTAATAATTGCATGAAAAAATAATAAGCTAAGCTTCCTTCTAAAAAACACTCATGCAAATTTTGTATACTGAAACCCTAGGAACAAACGGTTAAAAAGGCATGATATATCTTTTAGTCATAGAAAATCATTTTTTTTTTTTTAATATATCATGCATTATATTAAAAATCATATCTAATCATGAAAACATCATTCATCGAGTCTTGTTATGAGCTATGCCAAATCACCACTCACACCCTTATAATGACCCTGTCATATCTCTTTGCATCCTACACATACCATATCACTTGAGGACAAGTGATACTTCATGTAGGGGGAAGAATGCTTCAAGCAATCAATCACATGATAATATATGCATGTGGATTGAAAGCCAATGATTACGTCAAAATATGATAGGGGAAAATAATCAATTTTATTACTTTCCACTATGAGATCATAGCTTCATTCAAACAAAGATCTAAGCTAGACATTGTTACAACTTGCAACCAAAACTGCTATTATTGAATAAACTTGTTTCAATACAAGCAACAATTTGAAGGTAAAATTGGATGTTTTGAAGAGACATCCATTTGAAAATTTGACAGGAAGATAAACTAGCCAGAATGGGAGGTTTAGTAGTGAGAAGAGAACCTTTAGACCATAGGGAGTTGCAAGGAGACCTAGACATTTAGACTATTTTCAACAGGGTTGGATGGGCTACCTATTTTGAGAAACTACATCAATTTTCAGAACCTCTTAATAAATAATTTGTAAGGACTTTTACAAGAGAACAGGTGATAGTATTTGGCATCACATTTCTAATTATAGAAAAATTGGTAAGCCAGGTTACTAGGTTGCCAAGAATAGTGGAAAACTAGGAAGAGAAACTTAATGGCCAACTAGCTCGACAACAGTTCTGTCAAGAAAATTAAAGGCTAGCATTAAATAAATGAGGTGTAGAGAGACTGAATCTACCCTCAACCTGGAGAGAAGTGGCTTCATATATCATCAAATATCTGACATGTGAAGGAAGGTACTCTTTGATATATACTATCCAATTTAAATTCTTGAATCATTTAAGGCATGTTAGGGCTATTAATGTTCCAAACCACTTGTAGAATATCCTTAAAAAAATGTCTAAAGAATACCAAAGTGGGGTAGAGAAAGATTTATCTCATCATTGCCTAATCTGGTTGTTAGTTAAAAATGGAATACATAATACTAGACCTGACCTTAAATAATGAGGGAGAATCTCTCAAAGGATAGATCTAACAAATAACATAAGAGGATACAATGGACACTAGTACAACTAGTCAACCCATAGCCACCAAAGTTTCACCCATAGTTGCTACAGGTAAAAGAAGACAAAGAAAGTTAGTGCTACCTCCCAAGGACATGGAGGAGGAAAGTCCACCAAAACAAACTGGGAAAAATATTCCTTCTCCTGTTGTTCTAATTGTTTCATCATAAAAAGTAGATTCTTCCATCATGGCTCCTTCAAAAGGATAAGAAGTTCTTCCATCACCAGTTTCATAGAAAGAGCAAGTTTCAATAGTTTCCCCTCCTAAAAATAAAAAGAAGACTGAAAGGAAGAAGCCCTCTACATCAAAGAAAAGGAGACCTCATTCTAGGAGGTCTCATAAAATTAAAAGACAAAGGACAACCCTAACATCCACACCTATAAACATTATTGAGGATAAAGGGAAGAAGAAGGAACCCATAATACGTAATATCTTTGATGGGTTTGAGATAACAATGTGGTCTACTGAAGAAGAGTATGCAAAGGAAGAGGAAATGCAGTCACCTAAGCAACCCAGATTTGGGGAAGAAGACATGGAACTGCTCAAACAAATAAGGTATATAGAAGAAGAAATAAAAATGTCATATCAACCTATAAAAGAGGAAGAATTGCTTGAAGAAAGGACCATGGAAGAAATAGTAGAGCAAGACACAGTTCTTCATGACCAAGAGTTTCAAACTTTAGAAAAAGTCATGAAAGAGATATATAGGTTGAGGAACAAAATAATAGAGTTAAAAGGAAAAAATGGCTTGGAAACACTTCTAGGGGCAACAAAATCTATAGAGCCATCTATGGAAAAATAGTCAAGCAAGGAAAGGACATTAGAGGAGCCTGCAACAACTCTCTTAGAAGTGCTTGTAGTAGCTTCATCCACCTTACCTATAGATGGCATTAGTGTACCCTCAAAGGAACTTACAATGAATGATGCTATGGATTTGATACCCTTTGATAATATGTTTTCTCATGTAGAGACCACTATAAAAATACCTGCAACAGGATAAGTAATTGATATAGACCTCTCAACTATTAGGCCAGTGGAAACTGATGACCTTTTGAATTTTTTAAGGAAAATTTCAGTAATGATGAAACTTATCATAAGTGTTTGATACAAAGGTTTACAGTTTATGTTGAAGTAAGGAGGCAAAATGAATATTTAAAATAATGCCTAGAAAAGGATAAGACTAAGATTACTTATTTGAAAAAGATCACTAAAATGCATGAAACCACTAAGATGTTAATGGAATGTAGATCACCCTATAGGGTATATGCAGTATACTTAGAGGAAAGGTGGCTCAAATTCAAATATGACAAGATATATAATGATAATTTTTACATGGTATGTGATCCTAAGTATTTCTTTGAGGGATATAAGCATTCTAACCTTGATATTCATGCACAATTGAGTGAGTTTTACATGCATTGATATGTTGTGCCACATGACATAAATTGGAATATCAATATATACCTAGGGGATGTCCAATTGAATGCCTTCACCTCATACGTCTTCAATGAAACAAGAAGAAAAAATAGGTTGAGTACTATCAAGAAAAAGAGGTTACCCTAATAATTAAGGGTGAATCTACTGATTCAGAAGCTATAATAGATGAATAGATTGCCTTTATGAATATAGATACTCCATGAGCATGGGTCAAAAAGAAACAATTAGAGGTCCATAACCACTACTTGAGCCTCATGGAGGGAGATGAAAGGAAAATTTTTGTTTCCTATTTTCATAGATGGGCAGATCTTTTAGACACTTTGAAAAGAAAAGAGCCTTATTTCTCTCAGAACCTTAGAGAGGAAATACCTAGAGTATATATGTACATTGAGTTTTTAAAAAGAATAAGGATAAGTTGGTTAGGATTGATGTTTCATCCATCCATATTTTGGTTCCCAATTCTTTATTGGGAGGGGAATGTCCAAGCTAACAAAGAAGTAGAGAAGAAAAGGTGGAAAAACATAGATGATGCTAAAGGTTTTTATATCTTCGAAGGGATGGGTTATAGTAAGCCCTTAGATTTTAGGAAATATTGTGGATTCAAAATGTAAAGAAGGCTTTCTTGAGGACAAGCAAGAGGCTAAGTAGGGGGTATGATGAGACCACTAATTATTTCTTTTATAACCTCATCCATACCCAGTTATATATCTTTTTCCTATATGAATCCCTAGAACAATCCATGACTTATGTAAATGAATGAATTAATGATTATATGTGTGAATTAATATATGCATGTTGTGTTATGGATTAATGATACTTTTTTTTAATTATATTATACTTGTGTAACATTATTTAACTAACATTTGAAGGGTAAAATAAAACTGCAAGAATTTTTCTTGGTCATAACACTTATAGAGAAGCCTAGAAAAAAAATGACATTCAACCAAAAATAACTGCTAAGCTATAGGCTTTTCACCTACAGGTTACCCATAGCAATTATAGGCTTTCACCTACAGGATCCCACAACCAATACATAGAACAAACCATTGCTTTGATAATAAGTAATTCACTTTTTAAAGACACATCCAATTGTCTTAGAAATAAAGTAAATGATTGAAGAGGATCCTCCATAATAGCTGTACAGACCCCTCACATGCAAAGAAACTTGGAGTGCTACCAAAGGATGAATAAGATAAGTACAATAGAAAAGGGAGAAAGAAGCAAAACAACAAAACAACATATATTGTCCTTTACCCAATCAGGGCTAAAAAGAAGTAACTTTAAGTTACTAATGACCTAAAGGTTGAATGGGTTAGTTGTAAAGTATTTGTACCTTTATTAGATTAGTGTTTTTGCTTAAAGCTAATAAAGTGCCTTATGTATTTAATGGAAAAACTTAGATTAGATTAATATGATGGAATTGTAGAAAGTAATTGCATTCTGATTTTTGGAATATTTTAATCTACTGTAACAATATTTAATTGCTACAGATCTAAGTAATGTAAAGGTTGATTATATAAGAAGCTTTTGTAAGTCTCTCAAAGAAGGATTGGAACTCAGTTCTAAATGAGGAGGGCCCCCTTGAAAGGAGTTGTGAATATCTTGATCTTTCTTAGATTAAAGTGTGTTATGTGAGTTAATTTCATTACTAGTTTGATTATATGAAGTGTGATGCATGTGTGACTCATAAGTGTGAAGAATTTTTGCATTATATTATAATCATTTCCTTCCATATTTATATGTTAAAATAAAGATAAGTTCATTTTACTACAATCAATAATTAAGTTAGTCTATGAATCAATAATGTATATATAGTGCCAACATCTTTGAAAAGTGTATGTACCTTGGGTTGAAAATTAATGTTAAGCATATTTAAGAATCTAGTATTAACTGGGTAATAAGTCTGTTTAACACAAAGGTCAAATGAGCATCTCACAGATTATGTTATTTGATATAAGACTATTTTGGCTTAGATGACTAGCCCCATGGCCAATCAAGAGTTACAAGATCTCTTCAAATAGAGTCTTATTTTGCATGAATCAATTATGTTTAAAATATTCTCTTCCTTCACTGAATGGTGTCACACACTAAATAAAAGAGAAGTTAAACTAATTTCAATGGGCAAACTTAATTACACAAGTATCTCAGAAACAACAAATAAGAGTAACAACAAAGTCCCATACAAAGTCAAGGTTAATGATAGCAAGAGTCAAAATCAATCAATTGTTAATGTGGACACTAAGCCCCCTTAGCGAGTGGTTTTATCAGCACCTCCTTAGCATACCTTTACCAATCTACCTGTTTCTCTAGCCAAGCTTTTACAATAGCTATTATAATGTAACATCATATCTCTCCCTCTTATTCGTGAAGTTGACCCAAGAAAGCCTCTTCCATAGGGATATGATCAACATGTATTTTTCAAGTTTCATAGGGCACTAAGACATACAAAAAACATATGCATTAGTTTGAGACACAAGATACAGGATTTGATAGAATCATATTGATCTTGGCACTTCAGTTGAGCCTCTTCAAGCAAAGCAAACATAGGATAAAGCTTTAATGTTTTTTTTAGATTCTTTTCCACAACATTCTAAACAAGAGACATGGGACACATCAGGGGTTCACCATGCATATCATGCACATCCCCCACCAGATACATACATGGAGCCTTCAATTGAGACACATCCTTTGAGCAACATGATTGGCGTATACAATTATAGAATTCCAGTTAGACTTACCATTTCCTTCTCAGAACATGAGATAGTCAAGGATGATTCAGATTATTATGAACTCTTTATCAGAGCTTACATTTATAATCATCCTATTCATAGTGTTCTCATAGATAATGGATCCAATGTGAACATGTGCATTATGACAGTATTACATCATTTCAAATATTTAGAGCAAGATATTACCCTGATGAACACAATTATCATTAGATTCAGTGGGCACATATAGAGTTCATTAGGTGAGATTGTACTTCCTCTATAGGTTGGTCCAACACATGTGGCCACATCATTCACTATAGTTCCTAGTGCAGGAAATTTTGATATGCTACTTGGTTGACCATAGATTATAAAACTTCAAGTAGTACCTTCTATAGTTCACAGATGCATGAAATTCATTCATGATAATCAGGTTTTTATAATTGGTGGAGTTCCATATGAGTTACCTCTCCCCAATTCAGAGCCATCTTATACTTTGTAGTCACCAATTTTAGTTTAGATTTCACTTTTAGTTTTGCCACTAGTTATAGTTCCTCCTCCAGTTCTAATTTAGATACAATTGAAGCATCCATCACCAGCACAGAGAGTTCATACACCTCCACATCTTCAAGATTTTGGATAGCTTCTAGCTATAGTATTCACACTAGGACATTATTATTGAGATCTCATGCATCTACACATAGAGTACATATCCAGAGAGCTTCTCTTACTACTAGATGGGTCCTTAAGAGATCTACAATTGAATCCAATTCTTAGAGTTACAAGGGGACCCCATAGTTTCTACTTCAGATTTGGAACATTTACAACATATATAGCTTGTAGAGCCATAGTTTTTGCATTTCTATTGTGCTTCATGATCACACATGATTCCTCTCCTTGATAAAAGGCACCATGGTAAAGAGTTTCCCATGAGACTCATCGATTAGTATCATTGCTTCTCAGTCATACCTATGCATACCTTCTTCAATTTATTATACATAATTTCTTATGCTTGTTTGTACATAGCTTAAAACATTCAAAATATAAAAAAAATACAACATATCAAAAATAACAAAAATATTCAAATATTCAAAGAAATTAAAAAATATTTCGATTGTATGCATCATCCATGATTTATATTTCTACTATCATGCTAGACTTATGTTTTCTATTTTATACTATTGTTTATTGATTTATCTACATTACCATGATTCATTTGATCTTCTTTGAGTGAATGCAATGACATCCAAATCTTTGATCACTTCACTCTACCCATTGAGGAGACATCCTAATTCTACATTGAGACATACATCAATATACATACCCATTGGGGGCATCTTCTACGTGACTACACCATCCAGGTTATGTTATTCCTACACCACACACTCTAATTATCATGTTGATGTACATTATTTACTAGCTTACATATATTATTCTATTGACACTCACTAGTATATATCACTTGTGTATTTATTAGCATATACCTAGTCTTGTAATAACATGTCTTGCATACTTTACCTCTTGTTTTGATTAGTTAGATATGATTATATTTTTAGTTATCACTCTACCCATTGAGGAGACATCCTAATTCTACATTGAGACATACATCAATATACATACCCATTGGGGGCATCTTCTACGTGACTACACCATCCAGGTTGTTTGTTTGGCCCCTTGGCCACCTTTGTATGATTCTTGCTTCTTGTCTTGTGTTTTTGATGCTTATTTAATTTTCATTATTTTCAATGCCATGATCCACATCATGCATTATCTTTCTTTTCTGGATGCCATGATGGACATCATGCTCCATCCCACCATGTCACATAAATAACTAACAACTAACACTTCCAGTTCTAATTTAGTATATTGCACATGTTATTACATTGTTATATGTATCTAGGCATTCCCCTATTGATCTAACAATGTCTCAATACAAACCATGCTATATCTTGAAATATCTTGTCAATTATCATTGTTATATCATGTATCTTTGTAACATAACACACTTGTAAGGATCTTCCTTTTGAGGTCTGTCATTACAAGGTTTTCATTTCTACTCTCAAAAGAGGGGGTAAAAAAAGGGGTTTTATCATAGAGATCAGAGCTCCTAATGATAAAAAATCAGCATTCAAAACATCCAGATCAACAACCAAACATCAAAATAGTTAGAACAGATCAGACATATAGTAAAAATATTAGAAAAGTCATCAAATTTGGCCCAAGAAAATAGTACCAAGATTAGACTACAATACCGATGTTTTTGCTATTCATTTTTAGTGCTCTTGTGTAAACAATATAAAAACCAAACCTTTTGGAAGTAGGTAGAAAAGTAGGTTCATCTATTATTTCGCATAGTCAGACCAGTTCAAAATCAATAGTTTTCAGTACACTTTTGCTCAGAGAATCCAGATATAGGGGGAATTATGTGCAACATGATAGATCTCACTTCTAGTTTCAGATATGGTAGTTGGTATAACTTCTAGATTAAAATCCATGTTCTAGACACCAATAATTAGGATAAATGTGCACAACACATTTCTTTTCTTTTCTTTCTGAGTTCAACATTACCCAAGCATTCTCAACAGTTGTGTGCCTTAATCCATCTGTAGGTGGTTGGAATAATTTTGGAGTGACTTTCATAAAATCCTAACCTCCATATTTTAGAGTGGCTTTCATATAAGCCTAGAGCATCAGTTTTGGAGTGGCTTTCATACAAGCCTAATATTCATCTTTCAAAGTGGCCAAGAGTATCCTAGTTTTCAGTATACATTCAACTCTCCACACTAATATTATCAAATTACAATACATTCATGGGCTTCAAGATCCATCTCACATGACACACATTTCATACTGGTTTAATTTCATAACTTCACTTCATGGGGCAATGATGGAGCTAAAGGACTAGCTAGCCTTTGTATTCTTGAACTACTTATTCAGAGGGATTTGACACATATTCCAAACATCGATTAACACATGCATGATCACGTAGATTCACTTAGTGGGTGATGATGGAGGAAAATGGCTAACCTTTACATTCTTAAGCCAATTTTAGAAAATTAAGCACTCAAATGCATTCGTGATATTAATCTTGGTACAACATCATCCAACATTACTCAACATCATCCAACATTATTTAGCATCACAATAGATTCACACTTTATAATGTGCTCTCTATGGACATCCAACATCAAATAATTTCATGAGATTCACCCTTGTAAGTAGGTTCACGTACGCTTTTTATTTTTTATTTATCCTAGTATTTTTCCTTACTACATCAGTAGAATAAAAGGGGGGCAAATGTAGTCATATAAAATGCAAAAATTGGTAACTTGAGTGTGGCTAATGACATCCAACCCTTAGGTCCCTCTTGCTTGCTCTCATGACCCTCATAGGCATCTTTTCATTGATTCCAAATCATTTGTAGCATTCAAAACTTGATCCCAACTGAGCCAAACCCATTTTTTCATGACTAATCCATCCCTCTAGGTTCCATCTGATCAAGACAATAACATCTAACTTAGACAATAGCATCGGTGCCACTCTTATATACTTTCAATGCTCCTATCTAAGTGCAATTTTGGCCCCAACAATCAATTATTTTTGGTTCCCTATCCTTATCCTTGTCATCCTAATGCAAACTCATTCAACCCATGACCAATAGATCCTTAAAAAAACCCATTCAAAGATAATTTGGAAAGGGTTGACAAATATCACTAAGTAAACAAGAATACAAATAAGATTAATCAATAAATCTTCCCTATTCTCTACATACATCTAGCCAATACACTTTCAAGCTTATTTAAATCTTTACACCAGTCCCTAACCACCTCAAGCACATCCAATTTAGTATTTTTCATATTCATACACTCAATTGCATTAAGTACATCAAGTGAGAGAACTATATATGGCTTGATCCCTCTTTGGATTATTGGTATGTAAGTTGCGTGCCCACACAAGGGGTGTTGATACACGTTTAGTGAATCTTACACATACTAACCCCCCCTCTTTCTGGAAATTGGTCAAAGCATAATGGAGTATAGGGTTTGAAGAGAAAATCTTCTCTATAGAGAGCTCTATAGACTTTCAACTGCTAAAACTTCATGGACATGGTCACACAAACCTAACAAATAAAACCTAAAAAGTTTAGATACTTAGGATAATATTGACATAGGTGGACTATAGTGTCAGTGCCACTCCTATCCACTTTTGATGATCTTATCTAATCATAAAATTAAGGTTAGATCTTAGTTTATGATAGTGTCCCAGTTCTGCATAGTGAATATCAGACCCTGTCTCAGCTGAATCAACCAATTTTTAGATAAGTGTTATTTTCTTTTTATTAATATTTTTAGAAAGGTCAAAATTACAATTTAATTTATACAAATCAGTAGCTTAATTATTACATATTTATTTACTGATTTTACTACTCAGATCCTTTAACTAAATTAATAATAATACATCAATATTCTCAAAATTATTAAATCACATAGATATAAGGATTGTGCTTTCTCTCCAAAGATCAAAAGGAATCTTATATGCTATATTTTTAACAAAAAAGGCCGTATAACCAAAAATTTCAAAAGAGATTTTTGGAAAAAAGATATACAAGTCATTGACACCATCAAATGGCTCAAATAAGTCTAAGACTAAATAAGAAAAGAAGCATAATTTAAATGCTCCACCAAAGGAAGAGTTAATGTTTGTTCAAGTAGAATTGCATACTCAAGAAGATGGGAATAAGAGATGGTTCATAGATAGTGGATGCTCAAACCATATTATAGGAGATAAGAGCAAATTTATCTCTCTTAGGAAGACCAACCCTAGTTCATTGAGATTTGGTGACAATAAATCTACTAACATAGTTGGCAAAGGTACTATGAGTTTGGATAATAGTCATTCTAGGAATAAGAATGTCTTATATGTAGAAGGTTTGAAACATAATCTTTCAAATGTGAGCCAAATGTGTAAGCAAGAAAATGTTGTAACTTTTCATGATGATATTTGTGAATCAAGAAAGGATGGCAAATTAGTTGCAAATGTTTATAAAACAAATAACATGTATGTAATCCATGAATTCAAGGAGGAGTGCTTCATGAGTCAATTGGAGTAAATCTAGCTTTGGCATAGAAGGCTTGGACATATAAATTTTGATAACATGATAAAGATCAGTTCAAAGGGGTTGGTAAGGCTTATGCCCAAGATTTCTAAAATTCCTCATTCTCTTTGCAAGGCATGTCTTCATAGGAGGCAAATCAAAAGAAGATACAAATCCAAGGAATTATCCACTACAAATCCATTAGAGTTGATCCACATTGATCTATGTGGACCTATGAGAACCCAAAGTATTTAAGGTAATAGCTACTTCATGATTCTCATTGATTATTTTACTAGGATGACTTGGATATTTTTTCTTAAGGAAAAATTAGAAGATTTTACAAAAAATATGATATTCAAAGCACTTGTAGAAAATGATAAAGGATAAAAAATCAAGTGTGTAAGATCAGATAAAGGAGATGAGTTTTGGTCTCATGAATTTGATGATTTTTGTGAAAAATAAGGGATAAAGAGACAATATTATGCTGCTAGAACACCAAAATAGAATGGTGTTGTTGAAAGAAAGAATATGACTATTCAAGAGATGAGTAGAATCATGCTTCAATATTCCAAACTATCAGATGATTATTGGGAAGAGGTAGCCAACACTTCAATTTACATCCTAAATAGGTATCGAATGAGAGCAAATGGTGATAAGACTCATTATGAGTTATGAAAGAATATATCAACTAATGTTAGACATTTTAGAGTGAGTGGGAGTAGGTGCTTCATCAAAAAAGATGAATAAAATCTTAGAAAATTTGATTCAAATTTTGATGAGGGTATCTTCTTAGGTTACTCTTCTATTAGTACTGCCGATAGGTGCTTTAACAAGAGACTTCACAAGATTGTTGAAAGTTCAAATGTAAGGGTAGATGAGACCAGTAGAGTCAAAAAGCTAAAATTACAAGTGAATCAATTCAGAATGCTATTGCAAACAATGATGAGTTATCTATTCAAAAAAATGACTAAGATGAAGAGGAGGAAGAAAGACAAGATTCTAAATCTCTATCTAGAAGAATTCAGAAAGATAATCTAATCTCCCATATTATTGGAAATGTTGGTACAAGGTTGCAGACTAGAAGGAGAATGTTGATCATTCAAAATCAACAAGACTCAGCTCTGTTGTCTATGATTGAACCCAAAACATTCATGGAAATTAACAAAGATGAAAGTTGGAATGATGCAATGGATGAAGAAATTAATCAAACAGAAAGGAATGCAACACAAGACTTTGTTCCTAAACCAAAAGATAAAAATGTGATAGGTACCAAGTGGGTTTTCAAAATCAAGAAGAATGAGAAAGGAGAAGTCACAAGGAACAAGGCTAGATTATTGTGTAAAGGATATGCTCAAGGTGAACGAATAGATTTTGATGAGACATTTGCTCATGTGGTAGGAATGGAAGCAATTAGACTCTTCTTGGCATATGCAAGCTTTAAGGGTTTTAAGGTATACCAAATAGATGTGAAATATGCATTCTTTAATGGCAATTTAGAAGAAGTCTACATTGAGTTACCTAAAGGATATTTCATGTCAAGAAATCAAGATTTTATGTGTAAATTGAAGAAGGCTCTGTATGGTCTTAAACAAGCTCCTAGAGCTTGGTATGACAGGTTAGATAAGTATCTTTTGAGTCAAGGTTTTAAAAAGTGGGTAGCTGATAGTAATTTGTACATTAAGATAAAAGGAAATCATAAATTCATAGTTGTATATGTTGATGATATAGTTTTTGGATTTGATAATGATAAATGAGTAGAGAATTTATAGATACTATGAAAACTGAGTTTGAAATGTCAATGTTAGGAGAACTATCTTTCTTCTTAGGATTACAAATTAATCAACTTAATGCAGAGATATTTATTTCACAAGCTAAATACGTCAAAGATATGCTAAGGAAGTTTGATATGATGGATTATAAGCCAATGGGTACTCCAATGATCACAGGGTACAAATTAAGTAAACTGGATGACTCGCCAAAATTTGATCAAACTTTGTATTGATCCATGATTAGAAGTATTTTGTACTCTACTGCTTTTAGGCCTAATATCATGCAAGCAATGGGTCTTGTAGGAAGGTTTCAAGCTAAACCTAGATAATCTCACTTAAAATCAGTCAAAAGGATCTTGAGATATCTCAAAGGCACCATAGAGTATGGTTTATGGTATCCCAGGAGCAAAAAAATCTTTTTGAAATCTTATATTGATGTAGATTGGGTAGGATGTGTGGATGATTGGAGAAGTAATAGTGGTGGGATCTTCTTCATGGGGGAATGCTTGATGTCTTGGCTAAGCAAGAAGAAATCCTTAATGGCTCTATCAACTGTAGAAGCTAAATATATATCAACTACTTCTTGTTGCACATAAGTCATGTGCATGAAACAAATTTTAGAAGATTATAAGGTAAGACAAAATGGACCTTATCCTATCTATTGTGACAACACTAATGCAATTACTATCTCAAAAGATACTATTATGCACTAAAGAACTAAGCACATTCCTATTAGATATCATTTCTTGAGAGAACAAGTGAGTAATCAAAGTGTTAAGTTGGAGTATGTGCCCACAAAAAAGCAACATGTAGATATTATGACCAAACCATTGTCAAAAACTATATTTGATTATCTAAGATAAATCTTGGGTGTAATTTATTTATCTATGAATCAATAGAAGGTATTTGGTTAAAGAGGAGCAACAAGTTGATGAGCTTGCTCTAGAGGTTTGTAAAGAAGCTATAGTGTAGATGCAGAGTTGGTGGTCATGGAGGTGTCTTAAGAGAGAAGGCTAGTAAGAATATATGGTGGTTCTTCATAGTGTGTGGAGATCTAAAGATGCTTAAAAACTGAAATGGCTCAAAATTCTTAGGGGGAGTCCCTCTTAGATGTTTCTTGGTGAGTTCCATTAGATTTTAGTGTTTTTGTGTGTTCTATCTTCATTGTTTGTAATGCTTGGTTGAAGAAGAATGTTGGCATGTAGCAAGAAGGATGTTGTCAAGACAAGAAGAGGTAGGCTCAAGGTTAAGGGGAGTTTGTATCATATTTTTAACATGGTCCTTTCTTGTTGATAGTCTTTTCACGGCCTCACGATCAGTTGGTGCCCACTTTGTCATTATGTCAAAGGGGGAAAAATTTCCTATTGTGGAGTGCTTGAAGAGAGATAAGGTGAGTTGAATTATGTTTATTGAAATCAATGACCAAGGAGGAGATTATTGGAGAGTTTTCATTGATGTCATGGTGATGTCATGTAGGTGTCCTGGTGAGTGGATGAAGTTCTTTGATAGGCTAAATGATAATGATAAAGTGTGAAATGTGCCTATCCTAGTATGCTTAAAGGAGGCTAGATTGATCTTCAATTTTGACATGGCTAGAGATGTTTAGGGATGAGTATGGTGATTTAAGCATGTGAAAGGGGTGATATAAGAGGTTTTATATGCTTTGATTACTTGTGTGCATGAGTGGAATTCATCTAGTAGTCCATAAGTTTCATCTAGACCTTTTGGGTCTAGTAGCAAAAAATCTAAGTACACAATTTGATGACATCACCATTTCCACGTGTGGATGAGTTAGGCAGATTTGGTCATATGGTTGTGATCACATTAGTCCATAGTTTCTATGTGAAAATTATCAAGTCTAGCAATGAAGCATGACATAAGATATGCAAGTGCAAAGTTGGGCTCTCAGGTATTTTGATAGTGGTTTTCCATGGCTAAATTTGCAATGTGACAAGAAAAGTTGAGTAGGCAATTTGATGATGGCATATCTTGTACATGTGGATGTTTTAGGAGAAGGTTGTCATATGGGTTTGTTTAAGTTTTTGCTTTGTTTATTTACATTAACTTTTAGGTCAAGTGCTGAAGCGTGATAAAAGATATGCATGTTCAAAGTTGGCCTCCCAGACAAGTTTTTGACGTAGTTGGATTTGTGGTAGAAAAAATAGAGTGGGAATTTTAATGTCATTATATCTCACATGTGTGAGGGTTTTAGGAGAATATTGACACATGTTTGTATTCTCTTATGTGAGGAGATCATATGGTCCAAATTTTAGAATATGTACTTGAGTGAAGCAAAAGATATGGAGGTACAAACTTGGCCTTCCAGGTAGATAAGAAATGGTTTCCATGCTTAGTAATTTTTGCACAATGTTAAAGATCAAGACCAGATAGAGATCCAATGGTGCACAAGTGATCGTATAGTTTTGATCTAATGGTGAGTGTTGAGAGAGATGGTAAGAAGTGCATGATGTTTAATAGTATAAGTAATTAGATGGCACATGAGGGTGCCAAGTGTCATGATCATGGGGGTTCTGAGCAAGATCGAATGGTGAGTACTATAAGATGAAGAACTGATTGATCCACAAAGATTGATGATGTGCGTTGTGTCAATATTGCAAGAGTGCATGAGATGAGGTCAAGAGGTTCAAGGTTTGAAATTTGACATTGGCACACTATGTGTTAAAGGTCAAGCTTCGTACAATAATATTGATGGTGCATGTTTAATCTGAGTAGTGAGGACTTGAGATGATAACATGGTGTTCAAGGTTTAACTATGACCATTTACATTTGAATATTTGAATTTTACAAAGGAAAAACTAGTGTCTAGTTTTTGTGCTATATATTTTGATCTATTTAGAATTTGACCATGGTGTAAAAAGTGATTTTGTAAAGGACTCCAAGGCTTATCTAAAAATATAAATTTGAAGGTATGAATGTATGTACAAACAAATATATTGACCTCCAAAGTTGACTATGTTCTATAAGTAACCCAAGAAGGGTAATTAAACTTATTTGGGTGTTGTTTCAATGTTTAATGATGAATTAGTTATTGGAGAATGTTGTAGACTCCATAAGGATGATCTATGTGCATTATTAAGATTTGAACAATCATATGCAGTATGAACAAAGTTTTAGAAGTTGACTGTGTTTTCATTCATGGTGACTGTGTGCACATAATATTATTTGACCAAATTGTGCTTAAGAAAAAGGGTACTAAGATGGTTATTGGCACTTAATGAGGACCTATAGATTATGTGGAATGGGCTCATGCATTTGGAAAGTGTTCCTATGTTTCCTAGTTTGCTCGGAGAAGTGTCAAAGAGATGAATGGGTCTCCATAGGACCTAAAGGTAACTTAGGCCTATTTAAAAGAGTGTTGTGCTTAAGTGTGACCCATGTAAGATGCCTTAAGGGGGAAGGCATGTATTATGGCCAAAAAATAAATATTTTAGACTTGATAATTCATGAATTATTTATATATAGTGAAACCAAATGTTTTGGTTTCTAGACTTGTGAGGGATCTAGTGCAAGGTGCATGTGAGAATTATTGAGTGAAGGAGATGTAGAGTACCTAATTGATTATTTAATTAGTAGAGTAGATTAAAAAATGTGTGCATGACTTGTAGGTCATATTTATGATGTCCAAATAGTGATCTTGTAGTTTAAGGATATGCGAAGAGGTCTGAGTGTGTATATGAGGAGAGTTTGAGTGAATATGGAGAGAGATTGTGGTATGCCTATGTGAGAGGCCTCTATGAGATAGAGAGAGTTTATCTAGGGGTTAGATAATCAAATATCCATCATTAGGTGTTGAAGACATTAGTTTTAAGGTGGAGGTTTTTACATCGAAGGAGGGTATAAAGGAGCTGATCTTCCTTAGCAGTAGTTGCTCCTTGTGAAATAGGTGTTTCACTAAAGGCCTTTGGTTAAGAGGATTTAATCAAGATTTGCTGGTCTAAAGGAATTGCATAGTCTCTTGTTTTTAATTTCTTATAAGACAAGTAGTCCATGTGTTATGGGATTGAGAGTGGGGTTTTTTCCCCATGAGAGTTTCTTATAAGAACTATGTGTTATGTGTTTGATCTTGTATATGCATTAAATGAATGAGCTCTCTTGTTAATGTTGCTTGATCAAGTTGATATATGCTGATTGTTTAAATAATTTGAAAATATTGGAATTAAGATTGAAATATCTAGGCTCACTAATTCACCCCTTTTTAGTGATTGTACCTCTATCACATAGTTAGTCCCATTAAAGAGAGGAGCCTTATTGGTTGAGAAACCTCCTTATACTTGTTGAGTAGATCTGATTGTGCTTTAAGGATCTCCTTCAAGATATTAGGCCCTTTTCAAAGGACTCAGATTTGATACCAATTTTTGGAAGCACAATGACTAAGAGGGAGAGGGAGAGAATCAATATTTAGAACCTTTCAATAAATTAAACTTAAGCAATCATGAACCATTCAAACAAACATATAGATATATCAATCATAAGCAAGTATCTATATAACCATGAAACACAAGAACACATCACATATATGGGAAAACATTAAAGGTAAGAAATCCCACTGATATCTACAAATGGACTATAGTTCTATAAGATAAAAACTAAATTTAATGAAACACCAACCCCAACTAACAAAGCACCCACTTGCCTAGGCTTTAGTAAACACCCACTTGTAATGAGGCACCAACCCCGTACATGACATAGCACTAACTCAACCACTTGATTGATTTGATCACATTAAAAATACTATGTTTCTTAGCCAATAGATGATGCCCACCTTTTTAGCTCTTCACACTCTTATCCCTCTCAAATTGCCTTCTAGGCTTCTTCGCTCACCTAAGTCTCTTCAAGAATGATTAAGTCATATGAGCTTGATTTTCATACATAAAAACACTGTTAGATCTTCATGATAATTTATATACACCCATTTGATGGCCTAAAAGACCTCTTTATATTCTTCAATCTTTTTTTTATCTGCTTCCTCTTCGATTTCTCAAATAGGCCTAAAACTTCCTTTATATATATACACGCCTCTTGCTCATACACCTCTTGATTTGACACACATAATTGAACACTTAGATTGGACATAAAATAGGCCTTAAGACATGTTACAAGTAAGTTTAAATAATCACATTAGGTCAAACATAACTCAAACATACCAAATCCTTCTTTAGGTCTCATGGAAACCTAATTCCATTAAGCCTACTTTAGAACATGTTACCTCATGACCCCTTGGAATAATGTACACCTATATGCACGACATAAAATTTTCATAAAACAATAAAATAGGTCTTATTCAACATCCTCTTATCCTCATGACATGTTTTAGGTCTAACCACCACTTGCAATACTCCATTAACATTGTTCACATTAGCCCTTTGAACACACAGAAAAGTCTGTCTTGAACAACTGAATATAAAACATCATTTAACCACACAACCATGATAATAAATAAATTATATAAAATATAAAATACCTCAAAAATATCATTATATGTATTAAACACTTTCACTCAGGAGATAAGGACTCAAGAACACCTCTGTAACTCATTCACTCAAAACTGCCAATTTTCATCAAAGACCAGTCATAGTGACTTTGAACTCCAACATCTATGTAGACACATTCAAAGATTTATGATGAATGTGTATGGTCATATGGGATATATATAATATCATAAAATATAAATATCATATGGTTTAATAGTAAATATTGGTCTTCCAAACCAATCTCATGACCTTATATCTCACTTTTTTATCTAAACCAAATAGGTCAACTTGTGAGTAACTTTTTCACCATATTCACTGACCTCAAAAACTTATACCAAACATGAACATGTCTTAAAATTATTTAAAAAATTATTTATGTACTTAGTTTTATAATTCTATCATGAAAACACATTCCAATTCATCTTCTCACTGTTGCTTGGGTTTTTCACTATTTGCACCATTAGGCATGTTAGTGACTAGCTAACTTGGATGACCAATTTAGCATAATTAAGGGATAAAACCTATACATAAACCTTTATGGACATAAAAAATGAGTTTCTAGCTTCTTCCCTCATCCATTTACTTACTATGCCCAATGCAACTTTTGACTTCTACAATAACTTCTTTAGTAAAAACTTTGTAACTCAACATTTTATCTCTCCTCTCTCTAACCAATACCACCAGGAGGTACCTGGGATAGTCGACTACAACATCCAATAGATTACCTAATAAATTCAATCCATCTTGAGAATGTTTGAGCAACATATTCAACATTGGGTATTCATTAGGGTTCTAAGAGGGTTTAAACCAATTTTCACTGTTAATGATCATTCATAAATCATAGCCCATCAATCCAAAAAATAATGCATAGAATTTAGAGTTAGGACACTTACCCATATAACATGAAATACTTAGGTTCCCACGTAAATTTTTGAAAATTTTATGAGCACAAGAAAATCCTTCTCAAGTTGAGAACCCTTCATTCTGAGCACTTGAGAGACCTCAAAACAACTTTTCATGCCTTGTAATTCAAACTAGTTACTCAAACTTCATGAACATGCCGAAAACAAATTGAATAACCTTTTTAAATTCTCACCTACTCACACTTTCCTTGGAAACTGATCTTGATACCCCCTTAAGCTATACTCTCTATCTACACCATAGTCTTCATACCTTACTGGGCCTTGAACTGACCTTCATGCCTCTTTTCATGCTCTCAACACGTCACTGTCATGCTCAAAATATTGCTCTCATGCCATAAAACCTATCTCATGCTTAAATACTTACATACATCCTTCACATGCTTTTAAAATAGATCATGATACCTCATTAGGCTAGGCAAAGTTTAAGAGAGGTTTAGATGTAGACCTAGACTAAAGGTCCTACCCCTGTGGTCTCATCCTGAAACTCTTATGAGTGTTTCAAGGACTCACATTCATGATTAAACAACATCATACAACCAATCATGCCTATGTGCACTCATCTCTCCAAGACACCATGCTCAAACCTTCCCACAAGGTCTCTTCATGCCATTACTAGGCTTAGGCTACTTTAGAAATTGATGCCTTGACTTGTTCTTTCCTTATCATGATCTCAAAAAAACATCAACCAAGTAGATAGAAGAAATTATAACTCACTCATATCACTACACCATTATATTTTTGATGACTACAATCTTTCATACCCTCATACATACCTAAAATCACATGACCAAACATTATATGATTTGACATCTTTCTTCCATGCACCTGAACCCCTTTGACACCTTGACCCATGCCTTCATGCAACCATAAGACATTAGTTGTATTATAATTATCTCTTTCCTTTAAATGCATATTATCACATGGCTTCCTATGCAGACATTAGTTAGCTTCAAACATCTTCCATGACCTATAACTTCCATGCTTACACCACTCATAACAATTCTCATCAAAAAAACACTCTTATGTGCCTTGATATATCACATACTATTATTTATCCTTCGTTTCCTTTGACATCAACCTTGAAATTACAATCTTGGCATGATACATCTTTGACATCAATGACCATTATGCCTTTGCATGATGCACCCTTTTGACATCAATGATAATAACATGCCTTAAATTACTATGGTGGATTTAGGCCAAGTTTAACAAAGACTTGGTGAGATCTTCTCATGTTATTTATAGATATGGAGAGCACTTACTAGTCAATTCCTGCATTATCTATTGGATAAAAAATTATCCACAATGTTTACTTGCAACTTACAAAGTGATATATCATATTAGTTATAGCTTTAGTGTGCCTATAATTTTGAGGAAATTATCAACAAAGGCATACAAATTGAGAAAAACCTTATCAACAAAAGGGTAGTCAAGTTGTACACTTGATCTAGAAAACACTTCAG
Source organism: Torreya grandis (assembly GCA_037957365.1). Classification (NCBI taxonomy): domain Eukaryota; kingdom Viridiplantae; phylum Streptophyta; class Pinopsida; order Cupressales; family Taxaceae; genus Torreya; species Torreya grandis. The sequence continues at coordinate 2,683,221 of JARHVA010000756.1, read as the reverse complement.
GAAATATTTGGGCAAAACGTCAAGTGACAATTTGGGTGACGGTCCTACCCCAATTGGTAGTAGAACTTCCAAGAGTCATAACTTTTGCACCATAGCTCTGTTTGACTCCGTGTTTGAATAGTTGGAAAGATAAGAACGAGTGGAACACTGTGAAATGACACAATATCCACTTGGTGGGTTTTTACCCTCAAAAACCAAATGGAAGTGCCCCAAATTTTAATTTTAGTAGTACAGTTTAAAAATAGTAAGTTTCTAAAAATAGTAATTTCTCAAATTTTGTAATGTTGTAAATCATGGAAGTCAAACCACTTCATTTAACTCGATATTGGTGACCTTCCACATCCTCCTCCTGACTTCAAAGTATTATAAAAATAGATGTAGCCTGAAAAGGCAATCAAACATCTCTTCTTAGAGATAGACATATGTTTGGATCTAAAAATTTGATCAATAAAACATCTCTTCTCAAAGATAACATTATTATAATTGTGTTATTCTTGTTTCTTGAATTATATTTCAACTGAAGATCCTGAGTTTTGGATCAACACTCCTAGCTAGAACTAGTACCAAGGCCCAAACGAGATCAAAAATCAGTACCAAGGCCAAAGTCAAAATCAGAGCCCAATTCAAATGCATGATCATATGCCAACCCAAGCTAATACTTCATAGAAGCCCAAAATTTATAACCAAAATAATAACATTGTGGGTAAATTAGTTAGTTAATCCTGCCATGTACAAATGGTAAAAACATTATCTACCCAACCCATTCCACATATGCATCCAATTCCATAAATATAGGCACTCCTGCCTCCTCCTTTACAAATGCCTCAGCTAAGAGCAAGGCCACCTGTAAAGAGTCTTTTCAGTGACTTAGGAGATCCCATTGAATTAGTTTTTTGAAAGTTAGATAATGCCAATTTTATTAGTTGGCCCATTCCCAAACCATTCCCTGAAAGTGTTTCTTTCCCTGACTAGTTTAAAGTGCATGGGTTTTGTGATTACCACTAAGTCAAAGGACATTCCATGCATCGGTGTGTGAAATTAAGGCACCTCATCAAAAATATGTTAGAAAATGGAGAAATAGAATTGGATAATAGGGGCTGTACTTATAATCAAAACTCAAGCATTCATCTTAACCATTTTCCACAACACAATATGGATAACTAGAATTAATAGTAGAATCAACAACAACATAGACCACCATCATAACCACAACAACAAAAACAACAAAAATAACAACAATAGTAACAACAAAAACAATGATAATCATAAATATGGAATGGATGGAACCAAGGTTACAATGACAACCAAGGGGCCTATCATGCCATCACACATAACTATAATAATGTTATAAGACATATTTTGGGCGGTCATATAGCCATTGTTACCATCAATCCAAGACCAACAACCAATCGCCAATGAACAATACCAAATAACACCCAACTACATCTTTATGTTGGTAATCCTCATGTGCTTCATCTGGGTAGCCAAGCTTGGTAGTACCCAAGAGTTACCATCCCTTCCTCCTATCCCAATTATAGTGGACCATTACCTAATTTAGATTGCACAATCACAACTTGATAGATGAAAGTGACCATTCTAGGAACACAACCTTCCTCTACTAATGAGCCTATCCAAGCTCCCATGCCAGTCCAAAATAAGCTAATTACCTATTCTAAGGATAAAAGTTATGATATAATGGAACAATTGAAAAATATGCCTGCTCAAATCTCTATTTTATATTTGTTGCATATTTATACTATCCACAAGAATATTCTTACTGAACTTTTGACCCAATCCCAAGTGCCAAATGAAATTACACTAGATAAATTCCAAGATTTGGTCAAATAGTTAGCTCTTGGCCAAAAATTTATCTTTTACTAAAGTGACATGTCATCCCTTGTCCCTTTCCAGAATAAACTATTATGCACCAAATTTGTCATAACTCGACACAAGGTTAAACGTGTCCTCATAAACAATGGGCTAGGCCTCAATATTGTGTCTATAAAGTTATTCAATCATCTTGGATACATGATAGCTGACCGTCAACCATATACCATTACCATAAAGGTCTATGATAATTAGGAAAGGGAATCACATGGAATAATTTATTTTCTAGTTGTCATTGGGCCCTTGACCCACAACACATTTTGCCATGTTCTATATATTTATTTATCATACATGTTATTGGGCCAACCATGGATACATAAAATTCAAGCCATACCTTCCACATTACACCAATGCATCAAGTTTACCAATTTTATGATGGAGTTGATTATTTCTATAGACATACAACCATATCAGTTTTAAAAGCATTTATAAGCTAAGTATAAGAGCTATAATTACCGTTTTGGCCTAAAACCTACATTGAAGAAGGATAAGGTTGTACTTATTGAATTATGTAATTCTAATTATATTGACTACTCAGATAGCCTTACCTCCACTTCATCTACACCCCTTCCTCTGACAAAGGTCTAGGATAATACCTCATGCACAATGCCTTCCATATAGCCAAGCTTCCATATGCCCCTAAATCTTATGGAAGACCCAAATCTAAGTCTTTTTGTATTGAATGGTGATATAAAGGAACATTTAATACCCAAGAGCCTATTATTTTCACACTGGCCACTAGCCAAGAACAAGACCCACTAGATGAAGATGAATCATGGCTTCATAATGATGATCTAGTTGATTATTACCAAAGCATAAAGTATCATATCCCTAATTGGATCATGGATAATCAAGCTTATGAAGGTAGAGGCTTGGGGGAAAATCAACAAGGCACTCTTGAGACCATATCTATGAGCAAACACAAAAAAACTTATGGTATTGGATTTAAACCACCTGGGGGTGACCTTGCATATCTTATCTGTGTTCCTACACCAACAACTAATGACGTTGATGCCGGTAGCAATGTAGATTCTGATTATAATGTATATGAAGACTTAGCTAATAACAACCTATATAAACTTCATGTCATATGTACCATTACATCTGTCATTCATCATTCCTCATGTTTTCTTCATCATTTATAATTCATCGATTGTGACCAACAAGAAAACACAATACCACTTGATTAGTTCAAAAATGATGTCGCCATTTGTAACTTCATAGGCCTAGGATACCATATTCCTCTTGGAGATAATAATCAAGGTTTCTCTATCACGTTAGATCCTACTAACTATTTTAGAGAGTGGATGAACTTCATTTTTCAAAAAAAATTCAAACATTGAGGTCCTAAAGTGAAAACCTATTTGAGGTGCTTTCAAACCAGGGAAAGAGTAAATAAAAAGGCCATTGTCTTGGTGAAAACCTATTTCAGGTGCCATTAGATGGGTATGTTCACCCTTTCTCGAATGAAGCTCATGATGCTAATAATGCCACAATCATATTTAGGTTTGAAATGAGTGAAGAGTAGCAAGCCTTTGTACATATTGTCCAAGAATGTCCATAAGTATTTTTTACATGGCCCTTGCCACCATTGGGTGATTCTAGTTCTTCTCATTTGGGGAAACTCAATAAACTAATTTGACCATATGACTTTAATTTTGTCAACCAGTTCACTTCTTTGTCCACTCTCTTGGAAGATGGTTCTACACTCTTTTTGGAGGACAGTTATAAAGTCAACATTAAAACACCAGATGATCCGAAATGGATAAAGTTAGGTGCATCCCTCACTGAGGAGGAACATGAAGTCCTTAATTCTCTCCTAAGGGAGTTTATTGATATCTTTGCATGGGCCTATTCTGATATGCTAGGCTTATACCCATCATCGGTTGTATATCATATTATAGTACATCTTGATACTAAACTAATTAAGTAAAAACTAAATAAAATGCATCCTTGTATTACCATATTAGTCAATAAAAAAATAGAAAAACTCATAGAGGTAGGATGAATTTGTCTCATTGACTATTCGAATTGGATTACAAATATTATGCCAGTTAACGAGAATCCAGAGGGTATCAGACTATGCACCAATATTTGAGACATCAACAAAGCCTATCTAAAAGATGACTTTCCTTTATCAAATAATGACATTATTGTAAATTTTATAACTAGGTATGAGATGATTTATCTCATGTATGTTTTTTTAGGATATAATTAGATCAAGATTACACCAAAATACCAACACAAGACAATGGTCACCACTCCTTGGAGGATGTTTTGTTATCAGGCCATGCCTTTTAGCCTTAAGAATGCTAGTGCCACATACCAACATGAAATGATTGTCATATTTCATGACATCATGAATGATATTGTTGAGGATTATGTTGATGATATCCTAATAAATTCCAAGACAAGAGTAGGACATCTAGAAGTGATGTGTAAAATATTTGAATGCCTCTGTGAATACAAAGTAAGGCTTAACATTAAAACCTATGTCTTTGGCATCACTTTAGGAAAATGGTTAGGCTTCATTATCTATTTTAATGGCATTGAAGTCTTTACAACCAAGGTTAAGGCCATTACTGAGATGTTGCTACCATCTACTTTGAAATAGCTCTACAGTTTGCATGGTAAGATATAGTCCATTAGGTGCTTCATTTCTCAACTAGCTAACAAATTCCATCCATTTACTCACTTGTTGAAGAAATACACCACCTTTCATGAAATTTCAATTGTCATAATGCTTTTGACCACTTGAAATAATACTTGGCCAACCCACCAATTCTAGTACCACCTATACCAAAAAATCCATTGCCACTCTATTTGTCTACAATTGAAAATACCCTGGGGGCACTTTTGGCCTAGCATGATGAGAAAGGAAGGGAACATGTTGTATGCTACCTGAGCCACACATTGGTCATGTATGGACACAATTATATGCCAATAGAGAAAGCTTGTTTAGCGATGGTTTTTGTATCTCAAAAATTGTGTCACTAAATACTTAACAATAAGACCATTGTCATTACTAAATTAGATTTGTTCAAATATCTACTTTCAAAAAAAACTTTACATGGCTTCATGGATAGATGAATCATGTTTCTAAGTGAGTTTGAGATTGAATATGTGAACCAAAAGTTCATCAAGGGACAAGTACTTTCAGACTAGCTTGTCAAATCTCCCCTTGTTGACACTTAACCACTCACTTTTGGGTTTCTAGATGAGTCTATCATGATTGTAGTAGAAGCCCCTCCTGAAGAGAAATAGTGGAAACTTTATGTTGATGGTTCTTTCATGTCTCATGGATCAAGAGAAAGACTTTTATTCATCACACCTCAAGTAGATCTCATTCCCAAGTCCTTTCACACTAGTTTTCCTTATACAAATAACATGATTAAATATGAAGCACTCATTTTAGGGCTTAATCTAGTGGTACAATAAAATATATAACATCTTCTAGTTTATGGATATTCTCATCTTATCATCAATCAAGTCACAAATTAATTTTAGACCCAGGATGAGAATCTCATGCCTTATAAAGACATGGTGGACATCTTCAAACAACAAATTGCTCATCTTTAGTTTGAGCAAATACCTTGGGCCAGTAATATAATAACAGATGCCATGTCCAAAATTGACTCTATGATCCAAATTACAAACAAGGCTGATTATCACTTCCTCATTAAACATCTTATTGCACCAGCCCATAAACCTTCAACTGTCGAGATGATATGTGATATTATTGGTCACAGTTCTACTTGGTATACTAAGCTATATAATTACCTTCATGATCAATTCATTACACTTAACCTGTCTTAAAAAAGAAAAAAATCATTCATACACCAAGCCTCTCGTTATACATTGCTTAGACCTACACTCTATCGTAGAAGCTTTGATGAAACTCCACTTCACTGTTTAACCTCAATAGAATTTAGATTATCATTGAGAGAAGTTCACGAAGGGGTTTATGGGCCCCATACCTGTGAGGCTATCCTTACCAAAAATTTAATGTGTACTGGTTATTATTGGCCAACCATAGAAGTTGATGCCATTGCATATGTTAAAATGTATAAACAATGTCAAAATCATGCTAATTTGATACATGCTCTAACTTAAACACTCAAACCATTAGCTAGGCCATGGTCATTTTCAACATGGGGATTTTACCTCATAGGAAAGATTATCCCTACCTCCTCAGATGGCCATAAACATATACTTACCACCATAGAGTACTTCACTAAGTGGGTGGAAGCCATTCCCCTAATTTACATGATAGGTTAAAAAAATATCCAAATTCATTTTCAGTCACTTCATTTGTTGCTATGGTATCCCCTCCAACATTATATTTGATAATGGTGGTTCATTTAAGAACATAAATTTCAAAGCCTTTTGTGTTGAATATAATATTACCCAGCATTTTTTCACTTCATATTACCCATAAGGCAATGTCCATGCCAAAACATCTAATAAAACCATTGTCAAGATCCTCAAAAATATCATCAATGATGTTGGATATGATTTTCATTTGTAAATTTTCTATGCCCTTTGGGCTTACCAAACTAATTTCCACACTCCAATAGGAGCCATATCTTATTCCCTAGTTTATGGTACCAAGGCCATTCTTCTTGTCGAGGTTGAGTTGCCTTCTCTATGTATTATAATAAAGCATATCTTTGATGATGAGGATTATAGAGTATCTCATTTGCAAGAGATAGAACTACTAAATGAAAAATGCATGGCAACTATGAAAAACCTTCAAGCATATCAAAGCCGATTGCATGGTTAATATAACAAACATGTGAAACATAGATAATTTGAGCTTGGTGATCTTGTAATCAAATAAAACTAGAAAAGATCAATATCAAATGCAAGAAAAAAGGTAAGTTTAAGCCTAAATGTTTAGGACCCTATGTAATTGTCGCTAACTATGGTTTTGGGGCATACTAGTTGGCTATGCTAGAAGGAGATGTACTTGATGAACCAATGAACATAATACATCTCAAGCAATTTTTTGTTTGAGTAACCTGGATCATTGTCTATGGGGATCAATTAATTTGTGTTTTACTATATCCTTATTTAGACCATGCCATGTGCCTTTCCTATTGTACCTTTATCATTTTCTTTTGACCTTAGTTCTGATCCATTGGTACTTGAACCAATGTCAGTGGTTAGGTTCAGATGTAATTTTTAGTAGGTAATTTAGGTTGGAGATTATTAATTGTGTTCTTTAGTGGTAATTTCTTTAAGTAGTTTAAAAATGAGCTTGGAAATTACATTCTTTACTATTTTCAATTCTATACCATTATACCTTACCATACCATTATGCCATTTGCCTATTTAGAAGGTTGTTTCTACTTAGTCAAATTATCTTGCTGTAGAGTGAACTATAATGTCTTGAGGTCCATTTGGACTATGTAGGCAATGTTCAATGTATTCTAAGGTTAGTTCAGCCACCCTTTTTCTAATGTTCTCATTATTTTGGGAGCAAACTAAGCCACACTCTCACCATTTTGTGAGCCCTCTTAAGAAGTGATATTTCTATTTTATGAGTTAACCCATTCTATATCTCATAATCTTCCATTGATTTGAGATATTTAAACAACCCCAAAACATGAAAATATGCCAAAAAATCCATAAACACACTTCAAACATTAGGCCATTTACCTTGTATCTCTATTACTTAGGACGTGCATCTTCTAGTCAATAGATATGACTGAAGCTTTCACATGGGTCACATCATGACCATTTCTATTTGCCTATTCTATTTTTTGATCATGTACCCTCTCAATTTTAAGAGAACTACATCAACTTGAGGTCTGCACAGACTATGTAGGCATTATTTAGATGTAGGGGGCATCCCAGGTTAGCTCAACCAATCTTAGTGATTGATTTCATTCATGATTTTATGGATCATTCCTTCTTATAAGTTTATCTCCAAATTCTCTCACCATTTTGTGAGTCATGTCATGTTATGCTCTCACTATTTTGTGAGTCATATTGTGTTATGCTCTCACTATTTTATGAGGTTATTCTTGTTCTCAGCCTTAAACATAGTAAACACTATGAATTATCAACATTTTTCATTTGTGAACACTAGCCTTTTATCTTGTCATGTGGTATTAACCTAAACTATGCTCTCATGGTTTTTAGAATACCTGTGCCTAACATTCTCACAATCATGAGTGCCAACCCCTTTGTTTCACACTCTCACCATTTTGTGAGCCTATTCCTATTTCCCTCTATGGTCAATCTCTTTTACTGATCATCAATTTTCTTCTCTTCCCAATTCTTAGGATAATTACATTCATTATAAAGTCCATGTTGGAAGTTGTGTCCATGGGACTATGTAGGCAGTGTCCATTAGCCTAGTGCATTTGGAGTTAGTTCAACTACCCCTTCCTTATTCTTCTATTCACGCCTTTTTTGTGCAATCATACATGTGTCATTATTCCCTATAACCTAGGGGAAAACTTTTACTAATCGTAACACTTTTCTTACACATGCACATATAGTGCCAATAAGTAGTTAGTTCATTACTTTTATGTATTTTGTTTGCTTCTTTCATTTGCCTTCCATTAGTTATTTATTTTATATGATTTAGAGTAATTGTTTGCTTCATCTACTTTATATTGATTTATTTATTGCTTTTTTTTTTAGGGTTGTGTGTCTAAAGACAATAGTTTACACTTGAATCTTGCTTACTACTTGGGCTTGAGTTGTTTATGTTTTGAATTTAGATTGTGTTTTTTGTGCTTCCTTTCCCCTTGATTGTCGTAGATTTATTACATTATGTTTACACTTAAGTATTAATTTATTATATCTTGTACTTGAGTTGTGAATATTTGTATTCACTCCTACACTTAGTTTATCACATTATCATTACACTTATGATTTTATTGATCATATCTCATACATAAATGGATTATATTTGTATTTAAATTAACTTTTTCCATGCATATAACACACATTGTTATAATATTTGTTTATAACTATGATGAATAATGTCACATGCTACAACAAGATCATGTCAAATTATCTATCAATTGATGGTTCTAGTGGTATCTCCTCTTATTCCCAATAGACCTACCCAAACAACACCCAACATATAATAACTAAATAAAAAATGAATATTATCACTAATAGTTAGGACGTGTATATCCATACTAGTAGGTAACCCAGATTCATACCATCCCTAGTGCTAGCTCATCATTAATTCATGTTATAGTTTGATTGCGTGAGCTACCTTTATCAATTTGTCATAATGGAGCAAATTATTTAGACCAACAATGATCACAACCTCCCTACTAGGGAAAAATAGAATTATATCACACTCACATCCACCCTATTGGGGGACCTTCACTATGCCAATGATTATAACCACTTTTGGGAAAATCATTATTTTGATCTACATTACTGATAGCCCATGTCATTTTTCTATTTTATAAGGCCCTTTTGATGACAATATTTTCCATCTGTTCCCTTGATTGGACATATAAGGTTTATCAACCATCTGGGGTATTAGCATGTGATTATTGGCTCGTAAAAACTTATGGTTGTCAACAGGTCACTTTTCAAAGCATTAAAATTTTCAACATAATGACTTTTTCATTCTTTGAGAACACATTATTGTGCTTGTGTTTTATAATGCCTACTCAAATAGGGATAAAATGTAGACACTCTTTTTTGGCCACTTCCTTGTCTAAATAAACTTCAGACTGATTTCTACCAATCTATGCAAATTGAACTTAGAAATCACTGAACATCCTAAATTTATCTGCACATTATATGTAAGTGCCTAGAATTGTGTTAAAGCTTCCTTATTTGGGGTATTACCCTGCATGCAATTATAACTTCTCATGAATTCATTCCCAATTAGGTTGTGACCAAAAAAACTAATATTTTTAACTAATTGAGTGGGACACTTAATCAACTTCTAGAAAGGGCCAAAAGATTAACTAGATTCACTTAATTGATTAAACCCAATTAAATGCATAAGTGAAAAATTCATATTCAATTAGTGAATATCTAAAAATAGAAATTCAAAAATGTAAAAGATTAGGCCGTGACATGAAAACAAATATCTAAAATGGCAAGCCATGCCTATTGATTACTCCATTCTTCCAAATATTAATCAAAGCATTTAAAGCCTTTTGCCTCCAAAATTGGGCTAATTGTAAGCCACACATCTAGATCTTATATTGGAAAATCATGGTTAATCCTCCCCATTTTAGGAAAATTATAAATATAAGTGTCATGACCATTCCTAAACAAGTTTTTTGTGTACACTTACTATGCAAAATTTGTGAGACAAACTTCATTGCCAACACAAGCCAAGAACCAACTTCCAAGGGGAAAAGAGGAGGTGACACCTATAAAGCATCAAGGATTGACAAAGACCATTTATTCACCATGTTGAACACAAGCCAACTCTCATACCTACAAGTAATTAGAATCATCAAGTGAGCTATTTGATTTTGTCTTCTCATTGCCTTTATTTTGTTTGTTACTTGCTCACCCTAGTACTTGGGCTTAGAATTCTAGTTATCATTGATTATTTTTGGTTTAATCCACTAAAAATAGGTTTTTAACATCATATTTGTAATTTAATGATATAATGATGTCATACTTTCACTACTTTCTCTTAGAATGACATATGCATTCTTTCTATACTCGCATTGCTAGGCCTTGTGCATGACTCAACTTTTATGTGCCCTCATATAATATAGACCTCTCATATATGGATACTTGGTTGTTTCTATGTGCACATCCACAAGCTTCTCTTGGACATGTAGGCCTTTCTTCCATCCTTCCCCACACTAATTATTTGCATGGTCCTCCATCGGATATATTACTTTGTCTATTCTGCTGATTTTACCCATATGATTAATTTCGTCACCTCTATGAACTTATTTGCCTTAAATAACTTAGTATACTTTCCTTCTGTAGTATTACACCAATACACACAAATTATACATATCATATCCTCACATATAATTAAAACTGGTATATACTTTGTTGTCCTAAAAAATATCACTCATTTTTGAGACAACATATGAACTATTTTGGTCCTGCAAGACCAAAATTGTCTCTTCCCTTCTCAAAATTTGTTCTGAGATTTCAAATTCCTCACTTTTCAAAGAAGGGGCTAGTAGTTTCCAAGGGTTCAAGGGTTCAACAGGTTCAAGGGTTAGCGTTAGTGGCAAGCTTCAAAGAGTCAATCACTTTGTAAATGTCCAACAAGTTCAAACAGTTCAAAGGAGTGCCCGAAAGGAAAAAGCCTGAGAGTAGAAGCTGCCAAGTGTCACCTACCGGGGCACGTTATAATTTGTTTCTATATGTAGTGGATCTTGCCATGTGTTCCTTATAAAAATTGGTGGAAGTCGCCAAGTGTCAACATCTGCAGTTTCTTCCTTGTGTCTTGTTATAACTCAGCGAAGTGTGATAAGTGGCTGCATTCGCGTTCATAGCTTCTTTCAGTAAGCTTCTCTTAGAGTCTCGTGGAAGGCACCAAGTGGAAAATGTGGAAGGTTTCAATGTGATTTTCTAAGAAATTATGGAAGTCACCGTGTGTACCTTGTAAAGCTCAACAGAAGCCGCCAAGTGTCAACATCCATAGTTTCTCCCTTTAAGTTTTGATATTTGAGTAAGGACTGTGTTGGGCCTCGGGTAAGTTGCTAAAGTTGAGCGGAAGCTGCCAAGTATCATCTACTGAGACACGTTATAATTTGTTTCTATATGTAACAAAACTTGCCACGTGTCCCTTCTAAGACTCAGCAGAGCTTGACAAGTGTCTATATCCATGCCTCAAGTTTCTTATAAGCTTCAAAGCTTATTTCAATAAGCTTCTCTTAGAGTTACACGGGGGGTGACAAGTGGCAACTGCAGAAGGTTTTAATATGTTTTTCTAAATGTAGTGGAACATACCACGTGTCCCTTGCAAAGCTCAATGGAGTGTGACAAGTGTCTGCATCTGTGTGAATCTAAATGAGTCCCAAATGTTTCTTTAGTGTTTATAAAGTTTGACAAAAGCCACCATGTGTCATCTTCTGCAAAAATCTCAAAAGGTATCTAGAGTTTTTATAAGTTAAGCAGATACTACCAAGTGTCCTCACCTATTTCACAGTAGAAGGTGCCACGTGTCACTTGTTAAGATCAACAAAAAGTGGCCAAAGCAAGTAGGAAAGACACGAAGGAATAGCTTTTAAATAACAACAAATGCGAAGACATCAAATTTGTGGCAATAAAGTATATGTTGATCTTTGTAGGCTTAAACGCAGACCCAAAGACATTCAAAGACCTTTAGCCTAAAAGGAAGAACCATCGAGAAGTGGAACCTAAAGAACCAGAAAGAGAGAAAAGACAGCCCGAGAGTTCAAATTGTAGCAAAAAGAGGGAAAACCAGAAATATATACAAGAGTTATTTCCAGTAGGTGGAACAGTCCACCAGGTAGATATTGGAGCCTACAAATATTGAAGGTGTAGCCTATTTGTCTCCTTTAAAATAAAGACAAAATGGACAGCTACATAGGTATCAGGCGACAAACTAGATTACTCAGACCTGGGAGATGACATTCGAGATGAATCAACATGCCACAGTTAAGGCGACTGCCCTGTTTCAGCATGGTCCTCTTTAACAAATTGAAAAATGCATTCAAGGCATTAAATGTAGCATGGGCCATTTCATGAAATAGAGCGCCAAACCTTTCTTAGCTACTATATATTGCCATCTCTTATTTTATTTTAAAATGGGGGGATATTTTCATTTACAAAAAGCAAAACTCTGCCCAAATTGAAAGGCTAATACTAAGACTTTGAGCACAAACTATTGTTCATATTATTTTATCTGAATGAGAAAGTAAGTTATTGGCAGACTTTGCGCTATTATAGCTTGTGCCATTTTAAGAGATTGTTCTTATGTCTGTCTTCTAGATGCATACTTATTTAATTAATTTAACAAGTAAAACTAGTGTAAGTAAAGGGGAAGATGTCCTGAAGTCAGTTACTTTCAGACTTTATGCTGTTACAGCTATCTTCAGTGTGTGTTTTTAGTTTTTATTCCTGTGTAAAGGACCTTGGGATGACTTTTTTCCCTCATTGTCCTTCGTATTTCACTCTTGGGCAGTCGAGGTGGAGACTTTGTGCTACATCTCAGGCTGTTGGTTACTACGCCCTTTGTTACCTGTTACTTATCACTACCAGGAAGAATCCCTGCTGTTTGCTACAGACCATTTTTGAAAGAAGAGAAGTGTCTTTAGTCATTTCATTAGGATTTCTCCTTTGATATGTGAGCATCATCTCTAAAAAAAGAGAGATGGATGGTGTTGTACTACCCCTGAGTGTTATTTTTTGCTTATATATATAGTATATAGCTCCTATATATTTATAGGGAACCTCCCCTTGATGAGAGGAGAGATTTGTCTACCTCTGATATAGTAAACCTACACATCTGGCCAACCAATCTCCTTATGATGTGGTTGAAGAGACCTATTTTTCTCATTAGTTAGCTGGTGACAAAATATTCACCCAATAGTTTTTGGTGACTCCGCTAGGGAAAGACAAGTAGTTTGAAGCCTCAAGTTTCAAGCTGAAACAAGACCAGTCCTTTTCCATTTTTGTTTCACAATCTGGCAACTCCAGGCTACACCAGAAGCCAGAGAGTTCAAGGTGTTGTTGACCCTGTCTTTGAGTCGGTGCAACAAGGAAATTTCAATTTGTTCCCTCTCCAACTTCAAGTTCAACGATCCAAGAGTGTTCCTCCTACCTGTACCAGGACACCAACACAAGGCAGAGCTATTTTTCTATTGTTAGCAGAGCCTTGCCTATACCTACTCTACCTAGATTTGTTATCCCTTTTTTTCATAATCAAATCATGGTGGTTCAAGGCCCTTGTGGTAACTCATTCGGTCCACTAAATCTTACTCCATCCCTGCATGAGCTACCATGCAGTTTGAGAATTTTTTTTCCCAAATTTCTTGGTGATGGGAGAGTTCACCCTGATGAACACATTGCAACTTTTATCATAGCATATAGTGTGATAGGGGTAGAATTTGAGGACGTGCCAGTTAAGCTTTTTGTAGAAACACTATAAGGTGTTGTTGCAGACTGGTTCTACCATCTGCAGGCTAAGTCAGTAACTGATTGGCACACACTCAAAGCTAAATTCGAATCCAGTTTCAAGCTTACAAAAGATGCACATGCCTTACTAGCCTAGATCACATAGATGAAGAAGGAACCTCATGAACCTATGAGGAATTTTATAGCAAAGTTTGACAAGCTGAGGAATCAAATTTCTACAATTATTCAACGAACACTTGAAAACCTCAAATGCTTCTTCATCAATTCATAGCTGCATGAAGTGAGTTTTTTGCTAAGACGTGCTGGCCATATAGACCTAAAGGTTGCTTAAGACTTGGCTACTGAAGTAGAAGATGACCTTATCTTGGCAGGAAAAATAAGGAGAGATCCAAACAGAGGTAAATCCTCTTCATCTTCAGAATACTCACCTTCAGCGACCACTGATCCAATGGTGCAGAAGCTAGCAAATGAATTGCTAGCTCTTAGAAAGAAAATGACATAAGGAATGTCATCTAATTCTTCATACAGAGATGCACCAAGGAGGACATTTCAGAATCAATCATACCAAGACAATATGGTCAGAAATCAAGGACAAGCAAATCGTCTTCCTCCTCCACAGAGGAACCTTGCCCTTGAAGCACCTCCAACCAATTCAATAGCTGGATATCTTGAAGCTAAATCAATTTTCTCTTTTCAACCTGAGCTAAATATGGAAGATGATGCTAATATATTCATTGAGGAAGAAGAAGAATTAGCTGGCAACTCCAACATTAGTTTCTTAAATTATCAGGACGAACCCAGAAGTGAAGGTAATGCAGCTGAGGGATCATATACTATATTCACCCATTCCAAGAATCAATCAGCTCAACCAGATGATAAGGATAAAGTAGAGGAATGACCTCAACTAGCAATTTCAATTTTTAAGCGGGGAACCACTCTACTTTTCTAGTCAAAGGACTCGATGATTGCGAGAAAGGTAAGTACACCAAACATCTATGCACCTTCTACTTCAAATTTTCAGTCCAATCTTCCCCCTCCTAAAACTCAAAAGGATAAACTCCCATCCTCTATGCCTAGTTCATTTCCAACATTTGATATAATTGACCATATAAAAAAAACTAAAATTCAAATGTCTGAATTTGAATTTCTACAGTCCAACCCCGAGCAATTAGATAAATTGGTTCAGTCTGTGAAGAACCAAAACATCCCTATAAGACAAGCAATTCCCAAGATGACTCGTGATTCCCCCAAGAATGCTCTTACCAGGAACAACCTTGTCATTACTCCTCCTGCTGCTCCTGGTATGACTAAACCTTTCTATGTCTCATTGCTGATAAATAAACATCAGCTGAATAATTGCATCATTGATTCTAAAGCTTCAGATAATGTTATGCCTACTAAAGTGGCAGAATCCCTTGGTCTCACACTGAATAAAATATTTTTTAGATGCTTCTCTGTGGAAATTAAGCAAGTACCTTTGCTGGGACAAGTCAAAGATGCCCAATTTGCATTTGCAGCCTTTCTAGACAAAAGAATCAAGATGACTATCTTGGTGGCTGACGTTTCAGCTTCATATGGCATCCTTTTTGGATGAAACTTCTGTAAGGACGTTGGAGGTGAATTGAACATGGACCTATCCGAAACAAGGATTCTAATCAAGGGTGTTATAAAGAGTCTGCTCCCCAAGAAAGAAGTAAAATATGTAGTCACCCAAACCTCAACACCTAAAGCTCAAATTCTATTTGAGTCTTTAGGCATGGGTAACTACTTTCTATCCACAGATAAAGTTCATGAATCATCTGATGAAGCTCCTAAAGGTGACAATATGAAGATTAGTTCAGCTAGAATGACAGAAGAATTGGTGGAGTGCATTGCAAATGTGGGAGGATTTGCACCTCTGAGTGAAGAAGTATCTAAAGAAAAATTAGTGCCTGATGAGGTATGGATTTTGAAATTTGATGGTAATTGCTCTTCTACTGGTTCAGGTGCCAAAATTGTGCTAATATCTCATCAAAGAGATATTTTTTCTTCATCATATAGGTTATAGTTCAGTAACACCAACAATACAGCTGAGTATGAATCTCTATTACTTAGACTGAAGGCTGCTCAAGACAAGGGCATCAAGCTCCTTCATGCTAAAGGAGATGCTGAATTGGTGGTTTGTCAGGTAAGAAACCTATATCAAACCAAGAATGAAAGATTATGCCACTACCATAATCTATTCTGTGACCAAATTGAAAGCTTTGACGCTTTCTACATCTCTGCCATTCCCAAAAAATTCAATGATTGGGATGATGCACTAGCTGTCTCAGCTACTCTCTTGGTCCCCCACTCAGACTTTAAAGGAGACAATTAAACTATTGAGATGATATTTAGACCAAGTGCACCTGCTAATGCCAGTTATTGGCAAGTGTTTAACAATGACAACCAAATCATCACCTTCCTAGAGCAAAAGGAGAGCCTTAAACAACTGCATTTTGAAGGTAGTGAACCTCACAATCTTGAACCAGCCCTTGAATCAAGTGCAGATGCAGATGAAGGGTTCCTGCAACTCAAAGTGAATAAAATCTCAAAAAGCTTGATTTCCCTTGAGAAGTTATTTGACAAACATGACAGATTCATTAAACAACAACAAACAGATTCAAGCTCCTCTCAGGAGTTTGATCAAATAAATTTGGGTACCATGGAAGATCCCAAGATGGTGAACATTGGTATATGCTGCACTCCTGAGGAGAGATTCAAGTTTACTACTTTGCTCAGCCAATACATGGACATCTTAGCATACTCCTATAATGACCTAAAGTCACTCAAGCCTGATGAAATCTATGATGACATTCCTCTCAAGGCTGACTTGGTGCCTTACAAGCAAAAATCTAGATAATACAATATGAAGATATCAGGTGCTATCCTGTTTGAGATACAAAAAATGTTAAATGCTAGGATTATTTTTTCAATCCATCATTCCACATGGATTGCAAACATAGTGCCTGTAAGGAAGAAGAATGGTAAAATTTGCCTCTATGTGGATTTTAGAAATTTAAATCAGTCATCCTTAAAGGATAACTATTCTTTTCCCATCATGGATCAAGTGCTTCAGACAGTGACTGGTTTAGAGATGTTATCAATGCTAGATAGATTATTAGGATACAATCAGGTTGAAGTTTGTAAAGCAGACCAAAATAAGACTGCGTTCACCACTCCTTGGGGCACCTTTGCTTATAGAAGGATGCCTTTTGGCTTAATAAATGCTGGCACCACCTTCCAAAGAGCAATGGACCTTGATTTCAAAGATGAGGTGGGTAACTTCATTATAGTTTATCTTGATGACTTGATCATCTTTTCTAAGCATTGCCCAAATCACGTGCACCATTTGCAACAAGTGCTGGAACACTATCACCAGAATGCCATTTTTTTTAACCCCAAGAAGTCAGTTTTTGGAGTAATAGAGGGGAAGCTTCTTAGACACATCATGTCCAAAGGAGGCATAAAGATTGACATAGATAGAGTCAAGTCTATCCAAGAGCTTACCTTACCCACAAGTAAGACTACTGTTCACTCTTTCTTTAGAAAGGTGAATTTCTTACGAAGGTTCATCCCCAAGTTTGCTGGGAAGACTTGACATATTGTGAACATGATGAAGGATAAGGCCACCTTCAGCTGGACTAAAGAATTCAAGTTAGCATTTGAGGATATCAAGACTGCCATTGCCCACGCCCTAATTTTGGTTTGTCTGGACTATAAAAAGGATTTCACAATGTATAGTTATGCTTCTGAGCATACACTTTCAGCTATTTTAGTTCAACAGAACCAAGAACGTGTGAAATCTCCTATTTCTTTCATGAGCTGTCTTCTCAAATATCATGAGCTGAAGTACTTAAACATAGAGAAACACACTTATGCAGTGGTGAAGGTAGTTAAGCATTTTCGCTTCTACATCTTCAGTTCACACATTACTACCTTGGTTCTTGATACCATAGTTAAATCTATATTAGCTCAACAGGAGTTTGGAACCAAAAGAGGGAATTGGATTGCTAAAATCTAAGAGTTTGATCTAGTAATCAAACCAACAAAGCTGGTGCGAGAAAAAAGCCTATGCCAATTGAAAGCTGATAACAAGCTGGAAGGAACAGAGCATGAAGAAGAAGAAGTGGAAGACTCGCCAACAGTCCTCTTTGTCTCCACTACGAATGAGTGGTATTCAAGTATTTCACATTTACTTACTTATGGTGACTGCCTGCTCACCTATCTTATAAATAAAGGAGGACTATCAAGTTGAAATTTGCAAATTTCATTCTCTGGGACAACGACCTGTATAAGAGGAGCTTTGATGGAGTGTTCTTTCACTGCGTGGACAAAGAGCATCATAACCAACTTCTGAAGTCCTTCCATAATTTGGCTTGTGGAGGACATTTCTCTACTCCTATAACTACCCATAAGATTTTGTGAGCCAGGTATTACTGGCCCACTCTATTTCAAGATGCATACAAATGGGTAAGGAAATGTGAACTATGCCAGCAATTTGTTGGAAGACCCAAGTTGGTTGCCCTGCCTCTCAAGCCAATGGTGATAGAAGAGCCATTTCAGCAATGGAAAATTAATTTCATTGGTGTTGTAAACCCATATTCAAGTGCTAGACATGATTATGTCCTCACAGCCATAGATTACTTCACCAAGTGGGTGGAAGCAATTCCAATCAAGCATGCTACTTCAGAAGTAGTGTGCATTTTCCTCACAGAGAACATCATTTCTAGGTTTCGGGTCCCAACCAAGATTGTCACTGACAATGCATCTTGTTTCACTTCCTAGGAGATTACTCAGTTCTATTTTTACTATGGGATCACTCTCTCCTGTTCTTTTGATTATTTTCCACAAGGGAATGGACAAGCTGAATCAGGTAACAAGATCCTAGTGACTATTATCAAGAAGCTGGTGGATGACAACCAAAGGACATGGCATAAATTATTGGTTGATGCTTTATGGGTAGACAAAATTACATCAAAAAGGGCAATTGGTATGTCTCCTTTTCAACTTCTTTATGGACTCAATGCTGAGATACCAATCACCTTGGAATTGCTAGCATTGAAATTGGATAAGAAAATTGAAGATCAAACATATGAAAGCTCCATTGATAAGAGGATCATGTGTCTGACTGAGCTAGATGAGTAGAGAACTATGGTGGTGGACCGAATTGACGCACACCAAAGTCTGGTAAAGAAGATCTTCGACCAGAAAGCAAAAACCCAAGATTTTTAGATTGGAGATCAAGTCCTGTTGTGGGACAAGAGAAGAAAACCAAAGGGAATGCATAAAAAATTTGACTCCCTTTGGAGGGGCCCTTTCATTATCCATCAGCTCAATGGTGAAAATAGTTTCCTGTTCAGGTATCAAGATGCAACACCCTTTTCTTTGCCTCACAATGGGCAACATTTGAAGCACTTCAACTCTTGAAGTATCAGATAAGATTATCTGTACATGTGTATATTTGTATATTATTTATTTCTACTTTATGTCATTTGTTTTCATTTTTTAGAGCCTTTTTTTTTGGGTAGCATGACTCCATAGCCCAATGGCATACTTCAGAGACATTAGAGATTCTGGTTTCTACTCCCCTCAGCTGTTTCAAGTTTTCAACCAAAGGAAGTTCTTCAATTGGAGCCAACTATTGTCCCCAAAAATATCACTCATTTTTGAGACAACATATGAACTATTTTGGTCCTGCAAGACCAAAATTGTCTCTTCCCTTCTCAAAATTTGTTTCGAGCTCTCAAATTCCTCATTTTTCAAAGAAGGGGCTAGTAGTTTCCAAGGGTTCAAGGGTTCAACGGGTGCAAGGGTCAACATCGGCAACAAGCTTCAAAGAGTCAAGTGCTTTGTAAAGGTCCAACAAGTTCAAATGGTTCAAAGGAGTGCCCGAAAGGAAAAAGCCCAAGAGTGGAAGCTGCCAAGTGTCACCTGCTGGGGCACATTATAATTTGTTTCTATATGTAGCGGATCTTGCCACATGTTCCTTATAAAAATTGGTGGAAGCTGCCAAGTGTCAACATCCACAATTTCTTCTTTGTGTCCCGTTATAACTTAGCAGAGCGTGACAAGTGACTGCATTCACGTTTCATATATTCTTTTAGTAAGCTTCCCTCAGAGTCCCATGAAAGGTGCAAAATGGTAAATGTGGAAGGTTTCAATGTGATTTTCTAAGAAATTGCAGAATTCACCACGCGTACCTTATAAAGCTCAACAAAAGCTGCCAAGTGTCAACATCTATAGTTTCTCCCTTTAAGTTTCGATATTTGAGTAAGGACTATGGTGGGCCCTGGGTAAGTTGCTAAAGTCGAGGGGAAGCTACCAACTGTCATCTACCGAGACACGTTATAATTTGTTTCTATATGTAGCAGAACTTTCCACGTGTCCCTTCTAAGACTCAGCGGAGCTTGACAAGTGTCTACATCCGCACCTTAGGTTTCTTATAAGCTTCAAATCTTCTTTCAATAATCTTCTCTCAGAGTTACGTAGGGGGTGACAAGTGGAAATTGAGGAAGGTTTTAATATGTTTTTCTAAATGTAGCGGAATGTGCCACGTGTCCCCTGCAAAGCTCGATGGAGTGTGACAAGTGTTTTTCTCTACGTGAATCCAAATGAGTCCCAAATGTTTCTTTAGTGTTTATAAAATTTGATGAAAGCCTCTATGTGTCATCTTTCATAGAACTCTCAAAAGGTATCTAGAGTTTATATAAGTTAAGTGGATGCTGCCAAGTGTCCTCACCTATTTCACAACAGAAGGTGCCACGTGTCACTTGCTAAGATTAGCAGAAAGCAGCCAAAGCAAGCAGGAAAGACATGAAGGAATAGATTTTAAATAATGATAGACCTGAAGACATCAAATTTGTGGCAATAAAGTATCTGTTGATCTTTGCAAGCTTAAATGTGGACCCAAATACATTCAAAGACCTTCAGCCCGAAAGGAAGAACTGTCGAGAAGGGGAACCTAAAGAACCAGAAAGAGAGAAAAGATAGCCTGAGAGCTCAAATTGTAGAAAAAATATCTATAGGAGTTATTTTCAGTAGGTGGAATAGTCCACCAGGTAGATATTGGACCTTGTAAATATTGAAGGCGCAACCTATTTGTCTCCTTCAGAATAAAGGAAAAATGGACAGCTGCACAAGTATTAGGTGATAAACTATATTACTCAGACCCAGGAGATGACATTTGAGATGAATCAACACGTCACATTTAAGACGGCTGCCCTATTCTAGCATGGTCCTCTTTGACAAAACTAAAAAATACATTCAAGGCATTAAATGCAGCATGGGCCATTTCATGAAATAGAGCGCCAAACTTTTTTTGGTACTATATATTGCCATATATTATTTTGTTTTAAAAGGGGGGATCTTTTCATTTACAAAAAATAAAACTCTACCCAAATTGAAAGGTTAATACTGAGACTTTGAGCTCAGATTGTTCATATTATTTTATCTGAATGAGAAAGCAAGTTACTGGTAGACTTTGTGCTATTATAGCTTATGCCATTTTAGGAGATTGTTTTTATGTCTGTCTTTTAGATGCATTCTTGTTTATTTAATTTAAAAAGCAAAACTAGTGCAAGTAAAGGGGAAGATGTCCTAAAGTCAGTTACTTTTAGACTTTGTGCTGTTACAGCTATCTTTAGTGTGTGTTTTTAGTTTCTGTTCCTATGTAAAGGACCTTGGGATGACTTTGTGCCCTCATTGTCCTTCGTATTTCACTCCTGGGTAGTTGAGGTGGAGACTTTGTGCTACATCTCAAGTTATTGGTTACTACACCCTTTGTTACCTGTTACTTATCACTACCAAGAGGAATCCCTACTGTTTGCTGCAGACCACTTCTGAAAGAAGATAAGTGTCTTCTGTCATTTCATCAAGATTTCTCCTTTGATCTGTGAGCATCATCTCTAAAAAAAGAGAGATGGATGGTGTTGTACTACCCCTGAGTGTTATTTTTTGCTTATATATATATATATTATATAGCTCTTGCATATTTATAAGGAACCTCCCCTTGATGAGAGGAGAGATTTGTCTACCTCTGATGTAGTAAACCTGCACATCTGGCTGACCAATCTCCTTATGTTGTGGTTGAAGAGACCTATTTTGCTCATCAGTTAGCTAGTGACAAAATATTCACCCAACATACTTAACAAAATGCATGATTAGTCTAAATTATTAGTGCATAAACAAATTTGTCCACCACAACACTTTGGAAAAATGCCACTTATAAGAACAAACCAACTACAACACAAAGTGTAGAAATAAAGGGATGTTCTATTTATTTATCATATTTGTTGATAAATCCCTCCTATATATCCTTATACATGTAGCATAATAATCCAAAAGGATTCCTTGCTTGATTGGATTTACAAGATTACATGTGCTTATTAACATGAAGCAAGGATAAGTTAACAATAGCAAACTTAAAAGCTAGAAATATTTTTGCTACAGTATGGCATATGCCTAATTTACAGTAGTCCTTTAATGATTACAAGTAGAAAATATTGAGCCTACTATTGAAATTCCTTGGTGCATTTTTTAATTTAGAGCACATAATTTGCATACATCTACCTCTAGTATATCATGAATGATATAAGGTCCCATCCATTAGATGTGTAATTCCTAGAGTATTTTGTGTACCCTTAGTCATAGAGAAGGACATGCATATCCTTTTGCAAAACTTTATCATGCCACACCTTTTACCTTATTTTCTCTATCCCTTGACACCATTTGGCCAACATGTAATTTTCATCCAATTACACAAGCTCATATAAATGTGCATCTAGTGATTATTTGTTAGTGAATTGTCTAGCATTGTACTACATAGGGAATGCACTATCAATTATACTGACAAAATGACACCCTTAACAAACAAAATTTCAAGGGTGTCACCTTGTTGAGCCTTTGGGATGTTGTCTTATATGCCCATAGTACCACTGAGACCAAGGTAAATTTTAGCAATTTAGATTTATTAATTCATGAATATTCAAATTTTGAAATTTGGTTTTGGTAATTTTGCAAGGCTAGTATATAGGTTGGGTTGCCTAAAAAATCAAAATGTAAGTTATTTTATGGGTTAGATCATCAAAAATTTATAATAATTCTATGGGTAGCCATTTAATTCAAATTATATATAGTAAATATGATTCCATTGGTAACCATCCAATTCTCATTCTTTGTCATTGATTGAATATCTCACATGAAAAACACACACAACCAATTAACAATATGAAACAAATAACCCTTTGGTAAAGATAACCATCCAACTATACCATATTATAAATGGTATGACTATAGCTCTTGCATCCTTCCATTGACTGGTTGTATTCTTCCTAATACCGATTGATTACATTCTTCTTGCCACTGATAGGTTGCATCCTTCTTGTAACTGATTGGTTGTATCCTTCCTACCATAGGTCAATTGCATCTTTCCTACCATTAATTGGTTGGTTTATTTTTACTCCTAAATGGTGGAATCCCTCCAATAACCATTTGGTTGCATCATGCTTAAATTGGTGCTAGTGACCATCCGACAATCAAATCGACACTAGCATCTATCCAAATACATTACTTACAACCATTCGATCAACCATCAAATGGAATTTGGTGGTAATGGTAAAAAGACTAGCCAATTATCAAGAAAATCAAGCATATTATCTTATTTTAGAAAAGCCACAAAAAGGCCCATGCAACCAACATGCACTCAAAATATAAGTACTTATTAACAATTTTTTGTAGAATTTGCATAAGGTTGATTTTAACTGCTAAGAATAATATTAATAGCCTTTTACATGCATAAATTATCACTAATAATGATTGTATTTCGAAAGAAATAATTAATCATAATAATATGTCAGAAAATGAATATTTTATTGATGATGACATTCCACCACTCAAAGATACTTATTTTGCTCTGAATGACAATAATGATGAAATTCAACTATCGAAAGAGATTTCTAGTTCTCATCCCAAACCAACTGTAGTTGAAAATTCTATTCACAAATATCTGTGAAGGAAGAGAAGTAGATGGATAATTGGAAGGTCTTTTCAGGTCAATTGGGCAACAAAATATCCCTTCATTGAACCCATAGAACTAGAAAAAGATAATGACAATCCAACATAATGCAGATGTATAATATGTAGTTGAAAACTAAGAAAATATCATAGAATGCAACTTAAATTGGACACTATTGAGAAATAATGTATAAAAATATGTGTCAGTGAAGCACACAGATCGACAAACAACAAGAATACATAGATGGGAAAATATATAAGAATGAATGCATGTAATATATGAATGTGAGCATAAAAATGATCATAAATGTCAAAAATATCTTGTTTAGAAAGGAGGAACAATCAAAGCTCAAATTGGAAAAGTTATGTAGTCCAATCTAAATGCCAAATATATACAGTTCTCTATTGTATACCACATTTAAAAAAAAGGTAGACTTATTTTTTATTATAAAATTTTATTTCAACATAAAGGGTTTATTGATATTGCATAATCAAATTGGTCAGATAATAGTACCTGGGAAATGAAAAAATATCTAGCAATGGTTGAGGAGGAGGATTTGAAATGAAAATTTAAAAATTCATTATTTATCTCACTGTCTATTGATGAGATCACAACATTTGATAACACATCATGGGTTTGCATGCATGTTTATATTTTTGAGAACTATTCAATGCAACCTCATCTATTAGTTATTCATAAAATGTTAGAAAATTACAATGCTAAAAACTTTCACAAATTGGTTATATCTAATTTGAGAGCTAAAGCTAGGATGGGTAATTATGCATTAATTATTAAGTTGGTGTGTGTTGGGGTTGATGTTGCATTAGTAATGCAAGGACATAGAAATAGTCTTTATGTTAGAATTTACATAAAAATTACCTGATAAATGATTATAATTCATTGCATGGATCATAAGATGAATCTTGCATATAAAATTGATAGCATATTTAGTAATGTCACGAAAGTGGAAGAGCTCATTCGTGACCTACATGCTTATATGTTAAGCAGTGTAAAAATATTTTTGGAGTTTCAAAAATTTGCCATTGGAGTGATCGATGGTAAAAAAACTACTGAAGGATGTTGATTCAAGATGTATTTCTATGTGTG
The DNA here is from genome assembly GCA_037957365.1 of Torreya grandis. NCBI lineage: Eukaryota > Viridiplantae > Streptophyta > Pinopsida > Cupressales > Taxaceae > Torreya > Torreya grandis. The sequence goes on along the minus strand of JARHVA010000756.1, from coordinate 2,658,122 downwards.
AAACTACATGCATAATTTTTGAATAATATTTATGATTAGTAGGTTTTATGTATAAATACTATAGAAAGTTGACAAGGCAACAAATTTATTATATTATTTAACAGATTTGGAAATATTACTGACATTATGCAATATTATTTCAATGTTGAAAGAAATTAATTGTTTAATGAAACATGCTCAAGAAAGATCCATATATATTTTTGACTTCATAAGATTGAGAAAATGAGTATGTCAATCTCTAGATATATTATACATGTCGAATGAAATCTTTTAGAGACCTATTTTTAGAAGTTGAAATTTTTTTACAGATTTTGAGAACTCTGAAAGCTATTTGAAATGTAATTTTAATGATCATCTTTATGTCTTTGTTAATGGCAAGGAGATATAAATGCACACTTTCTACAAAATACTTGATTTTGTGGGTGTTGAAACTGAAGAAGTGTCTATAATACATTTTCTATACGAAACTATTATATCTAAAATGCAGATGAAATTGATTAAAATTTTGTACTACTTGATTTTGTGGGTGTTGAAACTGAAGAAGTGTCTATAACACATTTTCTATATGAAACTATTATATCTGAAATGTAGATGAAATTGAGTAAATTTTTTTAAAAATTATCTGTAAAGATCAGAGATTGTTTTCAAAAGGATAATTTGTTGGAGGACATGGGAGTTGTGAATCTCATTTTTTGGAACAGTGATAACAATCAACAATTGATGATTAACTTATTTCATAAAGATATGGGCTCTCTTATTAAATATTTCAGTAAATCTATAGAAGTCAATGGAGTTGAAATTAAAGGTATTTTATGAAAATATTTACTAATGTCTCAATCAACACATTTTAGAATTATAATGATTGATCAATATCGATATCTAAGTGAACCAACATAAAATGATGCAATTACATGGCTATGGATTTTTTTAAATCCTAGTAGCATCCTACAAAAAAATATTAGTGAATATTTATATTTATATGAAATTTTTTAAACAATGATTTTGGGCTCAATGGAAGATGACAGAGTATTTAGTGCATTATCTTTCATTAAGTCAATAAATCAAAATAATTTAGATGAAAATCTAAATACCTACTTGAGATTGTATGTTTCACGTTATGTTGTGGACATGTTGCCTTCTGATAGAGCTCTAAAAACATGGAGTTATATTACTAGAAGAAGAGGTGTCAGTAATACTACAACCAATAGAGAGGATGTAAATTTTGAGACTGAATATGACACTGACATGATAGATGCAAATGTCACTTATGATGAATCAATTTGTCAAGGATTGTTTTAGCTACCCAAGTTTTAGTTTAATATTTATTGTAATTATATTTTTTGGAAATCCAATTTCATATCCTTTTTTATAATGTAAAACATTTTAAATATTAAATTCATAAAAAAATATTGATAGCATTGTGATTTGTTTAACGATGTTTTCCATACCTTAATCCATTGTCCACACAACTTTCCCTTATGTAATTGGGTCTTCAAATGGGTTAAAATTTATTTGTAATTTTTAAGATGGTATTGTTAAATATATATATTTTATTAATTTAAAACAAATATAAATTTAATATTTTAACATTGTATTAATGGTTTGTACATTAAATTATAGATTAAATTGATGAATACTAGTACCAGAACAAAAGATAATATGAAGAAAATAAAAGAGATCAAGAAAAAAATACTAGTACCAAATTGATTATCAAGGTAAGGTAGATGTGGGGATAGTTTAATCCAATCCCAAAAGTCCAAAACAGGTCTCAGAGTTGAAATTTCCATTGAATTTTCATTCACTATTTTTACATAGTCAAATAACCATAAACTAGGATTTAAGACACTAAAAACCTCATAACAATAAAAAAAACCCTTTAAAAATGATTGCAACTTTAAAAATAGGTGAAATAGAATGCAAGTGAAGTTCTGAATGTTATTTTTGAGGTTTAAAGGTACCTGGAGTGGGAGTTATTCAAGAATATCAGAATATAGGTGTAAAAAAAAGGTCTAAAATCCTTATTTATATCACTAAAATTTCCATATCTAAAAACTGACTTAGCCAAATTAGATGAAACTTCATAGGTAGGTGTATTAGGGCGCATGTGAGTTGTTGAGATTAGTTTCAAATTTTGTTATAAGTTTATTTCTTTTCTTGTAAAACCCTCACATAGGCAAGTGGGAAAGTTATTCATTGAGTTAGACCACATTAAGAGGGATACAAGAGTCTTTGAAACTCATAAGGTGTCTAAGGATTAAGTTAAATAACCATTAAAGAAGGTGATAGACCTAGTTGTCAAGGAGGATGCCTTGATAAATATCTTTTACAAGAATTAGCCTTAGAAAAGGTTGGAAACATGTTTGTTGAGTTCAACATTAATATAAGTGCAAGAACCTATTGAAATCATAAGATTTATTAATTGAGTAAAATACCATGATAAATGAAGTCTAAAAGCTTATTCAATAAGAATATCTAATTGAGAAGAAAAAAGATTTTATTAAATGCCTACATCAATTTAGCTACATATCAAAAATTGTAAATTAATCAAATGTCTAATAGCAACTTAAGAAATACATTCATCATTGAATTGGATTAAATCATCATGCAAAAAACATAATCCAAACTGAGTTCAACTTATAACCAAACATTTTAATTAGTCCATGCCAAAGAGAACAATCAAGTTTTCATCAACCAAAGAAGTAGACCATAATTATTTCCTGGACTCCACATCCATAATGATTCCATACAAGTAGAACATGTTCATTTCTCAACAAAAAATGAACTCATAACTAAATTTAATGATGAAATGCAAAACAAAATCTTTTCCATTATCTACAAGCATGATTGATGCTAAATATAATGCTATCAACTAGAAAAAAAATGTAAATAAGATTGAAAAATGACACAAAATTCCACATGATCATAATTGAACAAGATGAAATCATATCACATTCAAATTGATGCTCAATTCAAATCCATACCAAAAAATATTTGCATTCAACTTAGCCATGAATACAACCAAAATGAGACCACATTGTTTGAACTAAATCAAATCATAATAAACAACACTATTTAGTATAGTCAATAAGAGCTATTGTATTTCCACAGTCCATAAGTTAAATTGTAATGGCTTCCAGGTAAAATTGTGTGAGAGTTTTTCAATTGATGTTTCAGTTCACACTTAGAAGAATAAAATGATAAGCTTTTAGACTTTGTTATTCCTTTATAGATATGACAATAAAGCCCAGAGATGTCAATGAGTCAAGGATAGTTAGAATTGAAAAGTCAACATTAAATTTAAGAATTATAAATAATTAAAATAAAAAACAAGATTTTTATAAGTTCTTAAAGTATCAATCATAAATTCTTATTTATAAATTGAAATTTTTATAAAAGCCATAATGATGAACTACTGGTTAAAGTCTTTGATTGTATTGTATTAATCAAATACTTTAACTAATAGTTCATTAATATGGATTTTATAAAAATTTCAATTCATAAATAAGAATTTGTGACTGATACTTTAAGAACTTATAAAAATCTTGTTTTTTATTTTAATTATTTATAATTTTTAAATTTAATGTTGACTTTTCAACTCTAACCATACTTGACTCATTGACATCTCTGGGATTTATTGTCCTATTTATAAAGGAATAATAAAGTCTGCAAACTTATCATTTTATTCTTCTCTACCTGATGATGGTTCAAGGAGTGTGAATCAAAATGTCGATTGAAAAAATATCACACAGTTTTACCCATAAGCCATTACAATTTAGTATAGTCAAGTTGCAACACAAATTTATTAATCATATAATGCATCTAAGATTTAAAATTAAGCATAACTCAGTAAAATAAGAGTATGTGAAACATTGTAAACTTTTGTTTGAAACCTAACATTATCATTTGAAATTGTTGTTGGAAACATAATAATGTCATTTGAAAGTTTGAGACATAATAAAATGTTGTTTGAAACATCATAAAATATCTTTTTTTTTTAACATACCCTTCCTCCACTTGCTCATTGCCATCATTTGAAAAGCCTTTCTCCCCTTCCTCTGTGTTGTCCTTTAAAATTCATGCCCTTGTAAGGTCCTTTGAAACATAATTAATATTAGTAAGATTTTCTTTTTCCTTATTAGTTGCATCCTCTGTTGAAAGTAGACTTGGATTTGCATCTATTTTCTACTTTAATAAAATCTTAGGTTTCATGTCATACTCTTTAAATATTTCGTTAAGTGTGTTGTTTTATTTATTTAATAGATCAAGATTTTCCTTCAATATAATAACAACATTTAAACTTTTTCATGCATTTTTCAAATGCATATTGAGGACTTAAGCTTCTTATTTTATGTTTTTATATTTTTCCTACAAATTAAAAATGAAATATAATTAGAAAAAATTACAATAATTAGAATATATTTACTGAAAATGATGATAACTTACCAAATTTTTTTTCTTCATTGCATTGACAAATAAGACAAGGTTTATGTCTCTTGACCATTTTTTGAAGTAAGCTTGGGTTTTCACATTTAAATTCTCTAACTTGTTTAACATAATAAACAAAATATTGTCATTGTAATCTTTAGTAACTGAAATTGACCTAGATTTAGATTGATTGAATAAAGTGTCAATCTTTGTGGGTTCATTTTGCACTAGTGAAAACAAATTAAATCTTTGGGAGTGGTTGTGAAAATGAGTATTTATTTTCTTGATCAATGATTTTGCCCTTAACTCCCATAGTTTTAAAGCATTCAATTCATCCATAACACCCTCCTTAAAATTTTACAATTATATTTTCTGATAATAGATTATTTAATGGAAAAGAAGAAAGTTCATCATTAGATAACTCGAAATTGTCAGTAGTGGGTGGGATAATGGGTGAAGAGGTAGAAGGTCATTGCTATGTAAGTACACTTGTAACTTGAATAAAATTATGTGGATTAAAATCACTAGTAGTGAGGTCACCACTTTCAATCCCAAGATATTTCTTGTCAATATCAATATGTTGTAAAAATATTATTCCCCATGCACTAGACACACGATTGAGAGAGAAATTGGGGAACTTATAACCTGACAATTATAGAGTTTATTTACTTTGTGTAGGAAATGATATAGTTTTTCTCTTTTTACGAATTTATGTTGGTGGTAGTGGTGGTGGTATACTTTTCCTCACAGATGTAGGGTGACCTATAATTTTTTTATTTAAAATGGTAAATTTAAAAACAAAATTTAATGCTAATTTGAAATCTAATAGTTATTATGTGGAGCTAGAGAGAGTATGTCCTCCACTTTACATGTCTGAATCAAAGTTAGAGGGGTAGTTTCAACTACAAGAGGAAATTATTTAGTCAATAAAAAATCTAATTTAAGAAACATTAATTCAAAATAAAAAGTTAGAAAGTAACAAACTTTGAAAAAGTGGTTTAGAAGACTGTGGAACTTGAAATCTAGTGGTTTGTTGAGTGCCTTCAAGTTCAAGGTCAACGACATTAGAGTCAACTACAAAAATTAAAGAAACAAATAAAATAATAGAACAATTAAATTTTCACAATGTATCATTTTTCATTGAAATTTAGAATTAGGAAAACTTTCAAGTGGACACGATTTTGAAGAAGGTCTCAGACGTTTGAAAATTTAAAATGAATGAAACGATGATCTATAGACTCAGAATCACCAGAGCCCTTAGGGGCATGATGTCCTTTTGAAGTAGCTTATTTTCTTGTGTTAAATACACAAAGTCTTAATTGTAACAAGTAAAGAAATATTATGTTTTAAATTTTTAAGAACTTATAAAGTAAAACATTTGGGTGATTTATTTGAATGTTAAACTAAGCTCCTAATCATCAAGAGACAAAAAAATTATGCTCATTTTTGATTGGAGCACAGTTGAAATTGTTATTTTTTGTAGGTCATATAAGGCCTCATAGTACAAGGCCAAGATAAAATTAGAATACAAAATTGTAGAACTTTGATTATAACAAGCATAATTCAACTCTAATCTAATCCTACTTGATATAAATGTACACCAGTCAAATTTTAAACCTACATGAGTACGAAGAATGTAGACAACAATATAAAAGGGAATGTCTGTTGGTCTTCCCTATAAGACTATTTTGGTTTGGAAAAATTGAACAATAGATTTTAGAAATGGGTTTGATATTTTATCAACTTGAAGCCCCCTTTTAATCTGACTATCTAAAATGAAAATGAAAAACACGTAATTAATAAATTAGTAAAAAGGCATGAAAAATTACAAAACCTATTTGAATTTTGAATAATAATATTATAAATACCAGTTGGATTAATCTGTAAGTTGTAAGTAGACTCCAAATATATTTTTTATCATAATCAATTAACATCACTTTTATAGTCACAAGGTTCACCTTTTGGTGTGAAAGTCCTATTAAATTATCGATATCTGAAGGTGACATACCAAAGGAAATTAATTTGGATTTGATGCTGACATTAAACCTTGTCTTTATATTGTCATAGCAAGACATGAGAGATTTTAGCAAGATTCTGTTTGTTTCATACTGAGACATGTAAACAAGGCCTTGGAAATTATACTTGGGAATCCAATCAGTGTATGTATTTGAATACTGTAGTAGTTTCAAAATATTATGACACAAAAAATTCTTGAAAAAATATTTATATGTGGAATCCATGTCATAGTTGTAGCCTATTGAGGTTGTAGTGATGCTGTTGTGGAAAACATGAAAGAGAAAAGCCAATGAAAAAATACCTATATAAGTGTGTAAACTAAAAAATGAAGGTAAAGGGTATATTTATAAGTGGTACGAAATGACACCATTTGGCACCTAAGGTATCTATTTGTATATGCAACTGAATGACATTTTAATCTACCGACTGTATTATGTAGTTGATCATTTTTCTTGTCAATTAGTTGCATCATGTAACCAGTGGATAATGGTTATCGAATGAATGTGATTTGCACCATTTGAAAAGCACTATTAGCCAACTACATAATGTAAATAGATGAAAAACATTAGTGGTTGGTTATATTATGCAACCAATGGGTCATTGCTATTGAATGGATTTATAGTGCAACCATTGCTAGCTAGCTACATAATACAATTGGATGATAACCATTGCTGATCGACTGCATAATGTAATTGATCAAAAATAAAAATTGTTCGATTACATGACATAACTAGTCAATTGTATGGAAAAAAAATAGATAATTCCTATTGGGTTCACCTCTCCTCCCATTGGATTCATCAACACACCTATAAATTTGCCATGACTATGAAACATATATCTATAAATTCACCAACGAAATCCAAGGGGATTTATGATAAGGGATCTTAAAATTTACCCTAACTAAGACTCAATCATCTCAATATTTTCACCATACATTGTGAATGTTAGTCAAATTTGTGCCCAATATCTTATTTCAAGCTTCTACTATTTTCTTAGCTTGTGGGTGGTAGGGAATAGTTTTGTGTTGTGCCACCATGAATTCATTCATCAACACACCTATAAATTTTCCATGACTATGAAACATATATCTATAAATTCACCAACGAAATCCAAGGGGATTTATGATAAGGGATCTTAAAATTTACCCTAACTAAGACTCAATCATCTCAATATTTTCACCATACATTGTGAATGTTAGTCAAATTTGTGCCCAATATCTTATTTCAAGCTTCTACTATTTTCTTAGCTTGTGGGTGGTAGGGAATAGTTTTGTGTTGTGCCATCATGAATTCCTATTGGGTTCACCTCTCCTCCCATTGGATTCATCAACACACCTATAAATTTGCCATGACTGTGAAACATATATCTATAAAATCACCAACAAAATACAAGGGGATTTATGATAAGGGATCTTAAAATTTACCCTTACTAAGACTCAATCATCTCAATATTTTCACCATACATTGTGAATGTTAGTCAAATTTGTGCCCAATATCTTATTTCAAGATTCTACTATTTTCTTAGCTTGTGGGTGGTAGGGAATAGTTTTGTGTTGTGCCACCATGAATTCATTTAACAATATACACATTGTTTCGGCCAAAAAATGACTACCCCAATCATTTTTGAGAATAAGTGGGTATCCATAATTGATAAATATATTTTCCCATAAAAATATTATAATCATAGCTATGGTGTAATCCTTTGTATTTGTTGCATGTACCCACCTTGTCAAATAATCTGTTATTATTAAAATGCATCATGCGATTGTCTCACGTGCTATGGGATATATAGGTCTAACAAAATCTATGGCCTAATTCTAAAAATAGTTTCTCGAGCTATGACTGGGACAAAATGCATCTCATATCTTTTATTTATTTTACCAATGCACTCACATTATGTGTGAACTCTTTAGCATCCTTGTAGATAGTTTTCCACCATATCACATAAAACAAAATTTTATACGCAGTTTCTTTGGTAGCATAATTTCCACATTTTATTACCTCATGAAATTCATGCAAGAATTATTCCCATTCATGTTCCATGTCATCTTCTATATTTTCCATGTCCTCACTTTTGTTTATGGGACACAACAAATGGTCTAGCCCATAATTTTGTTTGCTAGGGTTGACTACAATAAACAATCAAAACTCTTATAATACAAATATCAATCTATAAATCCTCCCACATAACACCAAATTATTAACAAGATACTTTATTGCCTCATGGTCCATGAAAAACATGAGCATAGAGGAAATGAAGTATTGTCAATTTTTTTGAAACAAGTAGACCATGGCCAATGCCTCCTGCTCAGTGGTGGTGTAGTTATACTTGGATGGGGAAAGTTTCTAATCGTAAAGAAGATTTCATGGTCAAAATTAGATTCCCATAGTTATGGAAGTATAGTGCCATTTTACATATAGATGCATATACATGGACATGAAATAGTGTTTTCTAGTTGTAAAATTGTAATATCAACACACTTTCTTGATTTTATATTAGTGTGTCAAATTCCTCATGTTTTTTCTTCACCTAGATGAAGGTTCCATATTTTAAAATAAGTTTGTCCATTGGCCTAACAATTTTTATGTAGTTTTAGATGAACTTATGATAATATCCTATGTGCCCTAGGAATGTGTGCACATCCCTTTGAACGGTAGGAGATTCTAATTGTAAAATGATTGTATTTTTTTTGGATCAACAAGCATCCTATCCTTGCATATGGCATGGCCTATAAAAGTTTAAAATGGTTTTGTAAATACACATTGCTTGAGATTGAGTGAAATTTTGAGTTAGCTGCATCTTTCAAACATTAACCTGAAATTCTTGGAGTATTCTTCAATAGCCCATAGACAGTCCAATCATCTAGGTATACTTACAAGAACTTATGAATGAAGACCTTATATGCCTCAACTATAATGCATGAAAATATGATTGAAACATTATTTAGTCAAATGGGCATTACATTATAAGTAATCAAACCTCACTAAGTCATGAAGGTAGTTTTTGACTTATCTTATTCCTCAATTAACACTTGATGGTAGTAAGAAAACCAATTAATGAAGGTCTAAAATTTGAAACTAATGATTCCCTCAAGAATTTCCTTGGTAAATGGGGTTAGAAATGGATCATTTACACAATTAGAAGTAAACTTAGAATTAAATGCACCCACCCTTCTCTATGATAATGATCATTGGAATCACCCATTTTGATATTTCCACTCACCGATGACTCCTATTTGGGAGCATGTTGTCAATCTCTTCCTTAACCTTGGCACGAATGTTTGGGTTCATTCTTTAAGGTCTCTTCTTCACTGGATATACACCTTCAATCAAATTAATTCTCATTTTTACTAGGGAAGAGTACACCCCTTTTATTTCCTTGTAATTTTAGCAATGATATTTTTTAACTTAAGCAATATCTTAAATATCTATGCTAGCTCTTCTTCCATCTAATAGTCTCCCATTTATCATGGTCTTTGGTTCTAATTCAATACATATATTAGCTTCCTTGGTTTTCAAGGGTTCATTATAGTACTTATTATAATCGCTTCATTCATCCACAATTATTTTGTTCCTGAATAAGAGTCTTCACATATAAGTGGTCTATGCTATCATCATTATTATGCTTTTCTACATGGGAGATGAATGTCTCCTTTTTCAGCTTCATCATGCCCAATTTTTTTAATCCCAAATCCCTTGTAATTTTTTTTGTTAATTCAATTCAATGATTTTTACTTATTAATTATAGTTTTTTAGTGGTTAAAATGTTATGTGATTTTTCAAACTTATCAAAGGAGTGGGACACACACAATTATACAAAGAATTAGGTAATTCATTTAATTCATTCAATTTCCTCCACAAGGCTTCCTTAGGAAGTAGAATACAAACACAATAGGATGAGGTTGAAATCTAAGGTGGTTTAATATGTTGTTTACTCAAATAAGAGGCACAAGCCTCAATAATAAGTTACAAAGAATAAATGGTCAAGTATAATTATAATTTCTTGATTAAAGGATCACATAATTATTCACACATAACCTGATCAACACACTCAAGGGAAATAAATCAAGCTAGAAAAAAAATTAATTAACACGGGTTTACCACTTTAAGGGTCATCAAGGGAGAGTCTCATTTATCATTATACAAATCTACTCTCAAGGCACATAAGACAAGGAAAACAACCAAATTTAAAATAAAAGGTTTGACAACAACCACATGATGATCAAACTCAAACTTTATTTAATACTATATATATAATTATTCCCAAAAACAACATACAAGACCAACACAAAGGAAGACAAAAAGCACCCCTAACCAAGTTTAAGAACCTAGATCTGATGAACCCATTGTAATTTGGACAACCTACATATCCACTATATGAAATCAGGGTCTGATTTAGTTCTCCTTACACTTATGATGACCTCCTTTATTAGACTTCACCACCAAAATGGTTGACATTCTAATCTAACAAGGGAATTAATATGTCATTTAGGTGAGCTATTAAGCTCTCAACATCTACTAAAAAAATAACACATCCCAACATCCTAAATCATAACTAAAAACATTACAAGGTGTGTTTGCTTACCCAATCACTCCCACTTGATGACACAAATGAGATTCAAGCGTGATAAGAAACATATATTTATCTTGTTCTAATGAGGTCAATGTCTCAATAATCTATGAATAACGCTGCTCAGAGATGTTTCATCTCCTAAGCAAATCTCTAAAGGTGTCCAAGGTTAAGACGGGAGAGAACAAGTTCAAATCCTAAAATTAGTGAGCTTCACTATTCTAAAACAACTAATAAATTAAAAAAATCACATGGATGGAATCATAAAGAATCACTTACATGAGGAAGTATGCCATAAAATTTACACTAAAAAAGTACTCTAAGGGTTATATTTTAAAGCACATGTTCCAAGAATGCACTAAAGTTAGTTATTAATTTCCCACATTAGGAGGTCATCCACCAATAGGTCATCTTAATGGTTAGTTTTTTAATCATATTATTTAAGAAGATCCTTAAATTATTTGTTAACACCCACATAAATGGGTGTCTTAAGGGTTAATTCACTAAGCCTGTGCCCACTCCCTAAATTGCCTACATATCCACAATGATTCCATTACACGTAAATATCAGGGCTAGTTTTTCTTCATCCATTCATAAATGAGTGTGACATACCATGAAGGTATCTGGACTTCATCGACATCAAATGACTAAGCTTAACATAGTTACCCCTTATGGGTAACATTGCATCCACTAGTTAGCCCAAGCGCAACTAGGCAGTACCAAGAATTACAAGGAAATCTAACCATATGGGAAGTATGTCGATAAAAAAAATCTATGCTTGAGTGTGAATACCAAGACTCATACCAAGGGTTCACTCCAAAACAACTTCAAGTAGGCTCCATCTTAGGTCTACCCAATGGCAACTAAAGGCAAGCATACACACATGTATGTATGGGTCAAAATTCAAACCAATGTGACAAGCATATAAAGTTACCAAATAGTGTAGGTTAGTCAAGGCCCAAATTATAAATTCCAAAAGACATTAAAACATTAATTGTAACAAAATACCCTTCCAATCGAGACAAAACACACTAAATTTTAAACTAATAATCAGGGATAAAAGTACCTTTGGTTTAAATTCAACAGAAGAGAATAAATTTTTATTTGTATAGACACTAATTATCTAAGTTATAAATATTACATTAAGGTAACAAAATATTTTTAGTTCAATAAATACGATAATTTAGTCTATCATTTCATAGTGATTTTAACTAAGAAAAATTGTCTCAAAATTTTAAATAAATTGGCTACGAAATCACTTCGATAAAAATAGTAAATGTAGCAATAAAATTTATTTTATTGTCTCAATGATAATTTAAATATATTATAATTTACTTTCAAATTCTATATTTAAAAAATACTATTCCTAGGTATTTTAACTACATCAATTCTAAATTGACTTCAAGACTAGAAAAATGAGTTAGTTTTATTTCCACAAAATGCTTTCAAAAATAACCCCAAATTATTGTTGGAGAATATCACAACTTAAATAAACCATAATCAAACCTCACTTTTGTTAAATTTGTAATTTAGATATTTATTTTTGATTGATTTTGAAAGGGTTTCAATTAAATTGGAAAATATTAGGAAAATTATTTGATTTTCATTTTTTTAAAATTTATGCCAAAACTAGATTGTTTTAATATTTTAAACATCCAATTTTTTTTAAAACCTATTTTAATAGTACAAAAACTTAATTCCATCTTAGCTCTATGCTTATTAGCTAGTTTTAAGGAATTAAATTACTAACAAATTTAACAAATGAGAGTTAAGCATAAATTAAATTAAAGTAGTTCAAAAAATAAAAACTTTCCACTTAAGTTATGTGGTGGGGGGTTAATTCCCCACTACTAGATTGGGTGGATTTACACCACTAGATATAATATTTCTAATTTTTTCTTAAATTTCTTAATAAAAAGATACAAAGTCAAACATTTTTTTTATTGTATTTTCATTTTCTCTTTTTTCTTATATATTTTTTTAGGTTGTAAGTTTTGGAGGTGAAGCTTAAGATAAAAGTCAAATATCATCAAATAGTATTTATTGAAGAATATATATTCAATATATATATCTAAAAATTTGATATTGATTAATATAACACATTTTTATAGACCTTGATTATTTTTTATTTATTTATTTTCTCTAAATCTCACACACACACCCACACTAATACATAAATATATAAAATACAATTGTAAATTTATAAAAGATTTATACATATATTTGAAATCTTTAAATAATTTTGTTCTTTGCATGAATATAAACTGAAAAAATGAAAAAAAAAATTATAATAACAACACACACATAGATATATAATCATTATTATTTTTTAATTTATTTTTACACTTCCACGAATGAAATCGATTCATTCATTTATTTATTTTGTATTTTTTTAATATTATTATATATATTTTTGATTTGATTTGATTTGATTTATTTGTTTATATAAACATGTACATATATACATATACAAAACAAACCATTTTATATCCATGTAGTCGTCGTCGTCGTCATCATCATCATCATCATCATCATCATCATCATCATCATCATCATCATCATCATCATCATCATCATCATCATCATCATCATCATCATCATCATCATCATCATCATCATCATCATCATCATCATCATCATCATCATCATCATCATCATCATCATCATCATCATCATCATCATCATCATCATCATCATCAATTGTTATTTTTATAATATATAAACATACATATGATTTTAATAAATTTATTTAATAGTTTTTTATTTTATATGTATACACATATATAAAGTAACATTAGTATAATTTTCTTTCTAAACATAATTATACACATTCATATATTATAGTTTTAAGATTGAATATTGTTTATTTTGTATAATGTAATATAAGGAATGATTCAACATAATAGTTTTCATATTTTAAATATATTTTCTAATTTATAAAAGAGAATCTAACTGTACATATTTTGAATAGATTTTTTTTCACCACAAATTCTAAATGTACATTTTCCTCTCTTAATGCTAGTTTTTTCAAAACTTGCCTTGGGAAAAATATGGAGAGATAGATCATTTTTTTCACAAGGCAACTCATGATAAAGAGAAGGAAGACCATTGTATTCTTTGAGTATTTTATAAATGAATCTGGAAGATTATTTGTAAGGAGAGAATATAGACATGCATGTATTTTTCTATTACATTTTATTTTGAAAAGCATAATTTCAATAAGTAAATGGTTTTCCACTCTTAATTCCATTTCTTATGGGAAGATCAAGTAGAGAGAGATCATTAACTTTTATAAATGACTAATTTTTATTTTTAGTTCATTTTAAAATTCAAGGAAGGTATTGGAAGAGAGTAGAGGAGAGAGATATATATATTATTTCTTCGATAAGCATGATACAACTTAAGAATGAACAAATTTCTATTTATAATTTAAATTTTTTTAAGATTCAAAGAGAGATGAATTTTATTAATTTGTTAAGTATTTAACAAAATTAACAAGAAAAGGGAAAGAATCCTACCTCAAATCTTCTTGCTTCCAAACCCCTCCAAGATTTTCATTCTCCACTTCAATTCCCTCCATTTAACGTAAACCCCAATGAACAACCAAAACAATACTATGTGTGGAAAATAAAAGAAGGTCTAAATTTTATATCCCAAATAATTTCCACCCAACCCAATAAATGGGAGGGTACTTTTCTTACAAGAGTTATACAGTATTTTACAAGCCCATTGAGCTTACTTGTCCAAGTCATCCACTTAGTACAAAGTCAAAAGGGTCATTAACACTCAACCATAACTTATTTTACATTGTCTAAATTTACACTCTAAAAGCACATCCATCCACCCTAGTGTAGGGCCTAACCAATAGCTTTTATAGCCTTCTTAGAAAAGTTAGGCACAAGTTGTCAATACAATACATTATAAAATTCCTCATGATTTATATGGATTTAAATATTTATTGGATTAAGATTTTAATAAAAAATACAAGATTATTCTAATTGTGTTTAAATAAATAGAGCTTTCAAAATAAGTGAGGAAATAATATTTAAATTCCTATGTATTTGAAGGATCAACATGTTAGGAAAACGTACAATAACAAGGGCACATAGATTCAAATAGAAGGGTTTTTACATATTCCCCCATTATAAAAACATCATCCTCAATGTACCAAACCAATACAAGGGGTTGAATATCCACATACTTATAAAAATATAACATATTATTGTTGATGATATTTTGTAATTATGTAGCACCTCAGTCTTGTAAACTTGGACAATGTAGACCTTGGCTATTCGTTTTAGTTATACACATGTCTTGCTTCTGCAAGCCTCACATCTACTCTATCTTATGCCTCTTGGCCTATCTCTTAGTTCAACTAATTGTATATTAATGACAAAGATCATCTTGGCCAAAATGTTTAAAATGTATTTATCTTACACCTCTGTAAATTTTAAGCCTATACCTGCTCTTATGTTCCATGTAAACTAACGTCTAGGATAGATAATATCATTGACATTACTGTTCTACCTTGATGCAAGTGTCTAGTGCCCTAAAATCATCCAATTTACAAATGAAATGAATTCTAATGGTCATTGTAAGTGTTTTAATGTGATTTATCTCTTGATAAGATTGATAGAAATACAATATCAACCCTCATTCATTATTCACTTAGAATTAGACCAAGAGACCATGCAACTTATCAAAAACACTCTATCAAGCATTCAATTGATCAAAAGATTCCTCATTTCCATACCAGTCATAACTAAAACATATCTATAGGGATGAAGTATTAAAACAATAGTCATAAGGTCTTATTTATAAAAGTACAATCTAGGTCACTATTGTACTTGCTTTACACATATTACATGATTTACACACAAGACAACATGTAGGGGATAACAACATGAGTTTGAGGCTCTTTTTATAGTATTAGCTATGTAGGCAGTACCCTTTGATAGCAGGGTCATTACATATCAGCTCAACACTGTGTGCCCACTAACCCATTTTGTCCCAAGGTCACATTGAAGGTGAAAAGATAGGGTTTTATCATTTCATCAAGAGCTATAGTCAATGACTCAGATTTGAATGCACTAGAATGAAAGTGAATCCAAACCTAGAATCTTCCAAGTTGTCACATCATGTTTTAGCTGATATTACATACATGACACTAGCATCAAACCTAGAAAATAATATTGATGCAACTGTCCTAGGCTGATGTTATTACCTAGAGATCCAAAGGCACCAGATCTAGAATCTGATAATTATTTTAAAAGTATCTTCTCAAATGATTTTTGACTATTCTAGATCTAGATCTGCACTATCATCAAATCTAGCTAAATACATCATTTTTGTATCATTTATATATCTAGCATAGTTGTACTTTTCATTTATATCTTATCTCAATTTAATAAATTCTATATATGGTACATTTGAGTTTCAAATTTAATTGGTCTATTGTAGATTTGATATTCACCCTTATGCCCTATCATTTTTATATCCTTAACCCTATCTACCCAAGTATGATCCACATCCAAATAAGGGTTAAAAATTTGGTAAATTATTTAATGGTCCAATACCTTATAGTTGCTATGGTTTGCTACATTGGTTGTCTATTTCAAACCATCTGATCCATAAGGAATTCAAAATCTACATTCTGATATACTCCTTAATCTAATGTTTATAATGAGCTTCTACCTGTTACTAAAAATTTCCAAAGGGAATGTATGAAGAAATCATTCAGCGCATGCCATGTTCCCACCCTATCTAAGGATATTATTGCTCAAACTTCCCTCTTAGACTTGTTACATCGATCATCCCATTACAAGGATGTTCTGTTAGATGTATTGCATATGACTATACTACCTTGTAATATAGAACCACCATATGTGGCTTCTATTTTAAATTTTGCCAAATGGACTAAACATAATATATCCTTTGAAAAAGAGGAATTACCACCTCAAGATATTATAAATAGTTGTTTTCCACTCTACATCCAAGTGTGTGTTTTCACTAAAATGGTAAAATGAGTTCTTGTGGACAATGGTTCAAGACTCAACATTCACAACATACTTTTTCTCTCTTTAATTGGTATTGAGCCTTCAAATTTAGACCGATAGAATATGATCATAAAGATATTTGAAATATTTCACGATAAGTGTTGGGTTAAATAACACTAAATATTACTTTAGGTCCTTATACCCTACCTACTATGTGTCAAGTTATGTCAAATGATTAAATTATAACATATTATTGGGATGGCTTTGGGTACATGAGATGCCCGACTTCCATCCACTTTGCATGCATGCTTAAAATTCAATCATGAGGGGTTCATTTACACTTATCATAAGGATACTAATCCTTTAAAACATTATGCAATGATAAACAAAATGGATAATTTTGCATTACAATCTTATAATCTGAATTTGGGTTCTCACTATTTATAAATATATGGATACAAAGGATAGGGGCTAGGTAAATATGATCAAGGCATAACTCAGCCTATTTATCCTACAACCAATACAAACCGTCGGGGTTTGGGTTTTTTAAAAGAACTACAAGTCATAAGCACATCTCTCACCACACAAATTGATTTCAAAAGGCCAAAGTAGAGTGTTTGAATAATTCTATAGTTGATCTACTAGTGGTTAATCTTCATCTTATTGATGAGAATGATTCATAGAAAATTTTGACACTAGATGAGTTCTCCAATGATGAATCATTGCTACAATATTTGGGGACATATGAGGATCTCCTTTCCTTATATCATAAGAATAGGTTTCCTCATGCCACCTCTTCTCATGCTTAATTTTGGAAAAAAAGATAATACTAATGTCCAACTTGATACATACAATAATATTCATACATCACCATTTATAGTAGAGATATTTAATTTGTTAAATGAATAAACAGTCCAATACAACTATGGAATAGATAAGGATCCTTGACTAGTTCTATTGGCTGCAATAATGTAGGAGGATGAAGGAAAAACCTATAGATAGGTCATTCATGACATTCTTAAACTCTTTACTTGGGCTTATTCAGATATGCCTTGAATCGATTTATCAGTGGCAATGCTTAACATATTATTGTACCTAGATGCAAAACTAGTTAAATAAAAGATTTGTAAAATGCATCCCAAAGTAGCATTATTGGTAAAAGAGGAAATCTTGAAGCTTTTAGATGTTGTATTTATACAAGCTATTGCACACTCCAGATAGGTGTCCAACATTGTACATGTTAAAAATATAATGGTGACATTTGTTGTTGCACTAATTATCAAGATTTAAACAAGGCTTGTCCAAAAGATGATTTTCCATTACCTGATATTGATATGATTATCAATTTTATAGTTGGATATGAGAAGTGCTTATTTATGGATGGATTCATAGGATATAACCAAATCAAAATTGACCATGATGATCAAGAAAAATGATATTTACTACTCCTTAGGGTACATTTTTCAATACAATCATGCCTTTAAGGCTAAAGAATGTAGGAGCCACATATTAAAGGGCCAGAACTCATATATTCCATGAATTTATACATAAAACTATTGAGGACTATGTTGATGATTTACTTGCCAAATATAAATGTCATTGGGAACATGCTACTGATTTATGATAAACATTTGAACACTTGCACAAGTTTAATGTTTGATTAAATTTGAAAAAGTGTGTGTTCAGTGTTTCTTTAAGAAAGCTCTTTTAATGCATTATCTCTTAGTGAGGCATTGAGGTTGATCCAAAAATGGTAAAATCCATTATCAAAATGCCATCACCAAATAATCTCAAATAATTATGATGCTTACAGAGCCAAAATCAGACTATTAGATGCTTCGTAGCTCAGTTGGATGATAAAACAATTTCTTTCACATGTTTTCTAAAAAAGGACACAAAATCTATATGGGATGATGTGTGTCAACAAAGCTTTGACCAAATCAAAACACATTTATCAAATCCACTAGTACTTATGCTTCCTACTCCAGATAAACTGTTACTTTTTTATATCTCAGCTACGCATAAGGCCCTTGGGGTCTTATTAACATAATATGATGATGATCACAAATAATGTGTAATCTATTACATCAGTCACCAGTTAGTCAATTATGAATGCAAACATTTAGAAATGGAAATATTATGTTTAACCTTGGTTTTTACTACTTAAAAGCTACAATATTACTTGATAAATAATGAGGTCTATGTTATAATTAAAGAAGATCCATTAAATTCCTTATAAACAAAACACACCTTACCGATTACATTAAAAAATGGGTAATGTAACTTACAGAGTTTGATCATAAATTTGAATCTCAAAAATCAATAAAAGTTCAAGTTGTACTTGACCAGCTAGTTATGGCTCCTTTACCAGATCTCTTTTCGCTCACTGAAGTTTTCCATGTTGAGTTCAAATCATATAATATATCCGCCAACCTATGAATAATGTACTTCGATGGATCTAGATGTAAAATAAGGGCAAGTATTGGCATTGTATTTTGCACATATGAGGGTGAATATATGCCTTTCTCCTACATATTATCCCTTTTTAGCACCAATAATATAGTTGAATATGAAGCCTTGATAATTGGATTATCCATAGCACACAAGCTTCATATACAAGACATCTAAGTTTTTGGTGATTCTCAATTAATTGTTAACCAGGTTACAAATCATTACCAAACCAAAGAGGATCATCTTCTCCCATACAAAGAAATGGTGGTTGTACTCACAAAGACATTTGATATATTTTATATTAATAGTATTCCCCATAAAGATAACTGCCATACAGATGTCATGTCTAGTGAGACATCCTTGATGCCTTTTGCTATCAATGATGATCATATCAACTTTACCATATGACAGTTACCAGATCCTTCCGTTTCTTCAAAACAAATGGATGCCTTAAACATTCTTGGTATTACTCATAGTACATCAAACACAAATTGGTACACTTATATTTATAATTTATTCTATTGAACCTATATACCAGAATAATTTAGGTGAATGATAGAAAAAATTACAATGTGAAGCATTTAGTTTTGTCATTATTGGGAATGATTTGTTCAAATGAAGTTTTGATGGGTATTATTACAATGTTTAAACAAATATGAATCCCACACTGCACTCTTAGAAATGCATGACAATGAATGTGATGGTTATTTTAGTGGACAAGCCATGTCTCAAAAACTATTACACTAGAGTTATTATTGACCTACCATGGAAAAATAATGCATCAAACACGCAAAATTATGTTTAAAATTCCAAAAATACAACAACTTGAATCATGCACCGTCACATGAGTTACAACTGATCATTTCACCATGGCCATTTTCCTTATGGGGTTTTGATTTGATTGAGAAAATCAATCCAATATCCACTGATGGAAATTAATTCATCATTTCAACTACATAATATTTTACAAAATAGGTGGAATCCATTCCTCTTGAGTTTAACATAGGGGATGACATATGCAGGTTTTTGATGACCAATATTATTTCTTGTTTTGGCATTCATTTAACTATTATTTATGACAATGGATCATCCTTTAAAAAGAAAACATTCAAATTATTTTATAGTAAATACAAAATTAAACATATATTTTCTACACCTTATTACTTGCAAGGTAATGGGCAAGCAAAGGCAATAAAAAAACAATTATCAAAATACTTATGAAAGTTGAATGATACAACACTAATTGTCACCAACAGATGATATAAGCTCTACGGGTATACCAAACTAGTTTACATACACCTACTCAGGCCACACCTTAATTTTTTGTCTATGGTATAGAGGTCATCTTATCGATTGAAATCAAGATACCTTCTTTGCATGTTTCTCTAAAAGACATCATCAAAGATAATGATCACTGTTAAAAGAGATTACATCAGTTAGAGTAGTTGAGTGCCAAATGTACATAGGTTTATGAACACTTACATGTTTATCAGGATCAAGTAAAATTTACTAAAATACAATCAAAATAACATCAATGTATAAAAAGATAAGAAATGAAAGTTCAAATCAAATTGGTTGGGACCATTCACAGTTATATAAAAATTGGGAAAATGTGTATACCACCTTGATACACTTGAAGGAAAACCTTTAAGATGTCCAATGAACATTATGCACTTATGTAAATATGTTATGTGAGATATTTAAAAAAATTCAAAAAATACTAAAAAAATAAAAACATTAAAAAATTCAAAAACATTTTTGGTATCTACATGTTCTATTGGCTCCTTGGCATCTATGTGTTAGTTCCATGTTGAAGAATATCATATAATTTAATCCTACATACACATATAAAGGCATACATAGATACATGATTCTATGCACCTACAGGTGTTGGGAATTACCTCTACCCACCTCACCAGGATGTTGGGGGCATCCATATTCTATAATCTTGATACATAGGTTATATTATTCGATGATCACTATACACTATCATGTTAGAGCTTATATATTTACTTACAAATGCCTTATCCATGCTTATATTTTGCACATGGTACTTGATATGATACGCACTTGAATTTTTTGTTAACACATTTGATCCATAAGATATTATGATATGTTTATAGTGATTACTTATGCTTTTCCTTTATAAACTTCCTTGAGTGATTTGCCTTGATATTGTCTTGTTTGTTCAAGCATTTGAATATGCTCCATGGTATGCGACCCCTGTGCATATGTTTACCTTTTTGGACATTGAAATATGTCATTACTTTTTGTATGGACATTTTAATATGTCATTCCTTGATTTGTAGATATTTGATCAAGTCATGTCCATTTGATTTTATGACATTTGAACATGCCCCTTGTTTGAAGTCTCCTTGGACCATTGTATTTTGACTTGCTTTTGAGTGCTCTTATGTGTGTAATTATTTGCTTATTGATCTTGTAATGTTAATATATAGATGTTTCCATGATATTTATCATGCATATTAAGACTACATGTGATCACATTGGTTCTATGAGCTTCAACGATACATTTACCTATGTATATTTTTCTGCATACTACAAAGTTCAGTCACAAAATATACAACTATATGGTTATCTTCTTCCTTTGAGGTGAGGTAACTATCAGGTACTATTTTTCCCTCACCTCAAAGGGGGTGATATTAGTGGAGGTATAGTTCATATATATATATATATATATATATATATATATGTGCCTTAATTCATTTATGATCACGTGTATTCAATCAATTAAGCATCAAGTATCAATTAAATTCAGTCCAATGTATCAAATCAAGGTACAATTGAATATTAATTTATCATTTGAAACCATTTATTTATATCTAATGGCAAGTATTATCCAAAATAGTGTATGAATGAAAGAATCCTTCAGTGTTGAGCACACAACTACTAACTCAAATGATGCATATTTGGAATGTGGGTTGAATTTAATAGTCATAAACATCTTTATAATGTGGGCTTTTCCAACATGATGTACAATTTTTTTTCAAATAATGTATGAGATAAAATTTAAAAAATAAATAAATAAATGTGTCATCATATCATATTAATAAAAAAATATAGATATAAAATACATATATGGTTTAAAATAAAAGGGTGGCCACCAAAAATGAATAAAAGTTTGTTAAAAATCACTATGTTTAAATAAGAGTCTCAAAAAATAAAACTAAGAAACAATATACTAATCATAACAATAGTTGTAGGAGGTATCAGATCATTCATAAGTTATCCAAGAAGAGGTCTCCTTGAACAAAAGATCTAATGCCTCCCAACCATCTTGATTACTATCATGTAGAGTGAGAGTCACAAGCATTCATCAACCACATGGAGAGGGAATGAGCATCCCAATATCCATGCCATGACCCAAAAACAAATTTGCCACAAGATGTTGGAATCGAACCTCTTTGCTAATGAGGATTATTGGATAAATGAAACTATGAATAGATCTACTTCTAGATTCACAACATAGGAGGAGAACCTTGCAACATGATATCAATAGGATTTTTTTGTCATGTTACGTGAAGCACTCCCCCCAATGTTTCAACAAATCTACAAATGTTGAAATTTCAAGGCCACCTTTATGCCTAATTGAGCCTTGTCCAACCAGTTTTGACCATATAAAGTCAAATTGGGATCAATTAGATCCAATTTCATACCAAATTGAACCAATCAAGTAATTGGTTCAATTTGGTGCAAATTTAGGGCCAATAGAGTCCTGTGTAACCAATTATGACAATTTGATGTTAGTTGGGGATAAATTGGCCTCAATTACATACCAAATTGAACCAATCAATAATTTTTTAATTTGTTATGTAATTGATCCCATTCGATTCTCATGTAACCAATTTGGGCCATTTAATGTCAATTTAAGTTCGATTAGCCCCATTTGAATACCAAATTAAACCAATCAAGTAATTAGTTAAATTTGGTATGCAATTAAGTCCAGTAAACCCTCATGCAATAATTTGTGACCATCTAATGTCAATTTCCCTAATTACATACTTAATCAAACCATTTGAATAATTGGTTCAATTTGGTATGAAGTTGTGGTCAATAGAGCCCCATGCTACTAATTGTGATTGCATATTTTCAATTATTGTTCAATATATACTAATTACATACCAAATTGAAATAATTATTTGATTAGTTCAGTTTAGTACACAATTGGGCCCAATCGAGCCACATGCAATCTAATATCAATTAGGGCTCGATGGGCCTTAATTGCATACTAGATTGAACCTATGAAGTAATTAGTTTTATCTAGTACATATTTGTAACCAATCAAGTGTCTAGAAA
The DNA here is from genome assembly GCA_037957365.1 of Torreya grandis. Classification (NCBI taxonomy): domain Eukaryota; kingdom Viridiplantae; phylum Streptophyta; class Pinopsida; order Cupressales; family Taxaceae; genus Torreya; species Torreya grandis. Next base: position 2,634,348 of record JARHVA010000756.1, on the reverse strand, counting down.
CCAATTATGACCATGTAAAAATAATTTAGGTTTGAATATGCCCAATTACATCCCATATTTAACCAAACACATAAGTGAATTAATTTTATACATAATCAAGGCCAATCAAGTCCCATGCAACTAATTATGACCATGTAATTTCAATTAGAGATTGATTGGCCCTAATTGCATATCAGATTAAATCAATATAGTAATTGATCAATGTAGTGCACAATTAGGGCCAATCAAGCCTTGTGTAACCATTTGTAACATATAATATCAATTAGGGCTCAATTGACCCTAATTACATATTAATTGAATCACTTGAGTAAACTAGTGCATTCTACTATGCCAGTTAGGGTCAATCAATCCCTATGCAACCAATTGTGATTATTTATTTTCAATTAGGGCTCAATTGGAACTACTTATGTAACATATTGAACCAATTCTATGATTGGTTTAATATGGTACACAATTGGATTGTCATGATAAAGTGACTAGAATTAGACTATCCCAATAGTGACCAACCAACATGCTATAATGATTATTTTTAAACTATATATGTCATAAAATGTTAACTATGTATGTAGTGACACTAAATTAATTGTGTATGTAATGACTTCATATGAATGTGTATGTAATTAATTTAGTTAATTATCTATGCAATGGATTTAATTAACTATGTATGTAATGACTTTAGCTAATTGTTTATGTAATGACTTCACTTCACTATGTATGTAATGATGACAAATAACTATATATTTGTATAATGTACACCTACTATGTATGTAATCACTATAAATAATTGTATATGTTACCACTATAACTAACTTTATATGTAAGCACTATAACTAACTGTGTATGCATATAACATACACCTTTTGCATATGTAAGTCACACATGGCTACATACTAGACACATGAGCACATATACAACTCATTATGGTCATTAAATACATTAATTGAAAGTTAATTATAATCATTACATACATAGTTAACTATAGTCGTACATACATTGTTAATAATATAGTTGTACACTATATACACACTAGGTTGATTATAAGTATTACATACACACAATGTGTACACTATGTAAGCATTATTGAACGTTTGACTAGCTCATAAACCCATGTGATATCTATTGGTTGAATATTTTGTTGATCAACGTACTGATAAACAAAATAGGTCTGATTAGCCAAAGTAGGAAGATTGGTCATCCAAATGTGTGGGTTCACCACATGAAAAGGGGACTAATCTCTCCTCTCATCAAGGGGAGGTTCCCTATAGATATGCTATATATATATATATATATAAATAGAAAATAATACTCAAGGGTAGGATAAACCATCCATCTCTCTTTTTTCAGAGATGATGCATGCGGATCAAAGGAGAAATCTCAAGGGAAATGATAAAAAGCACTCTTCTTTCAGTAATATTCAACAAACCACAAGAATACTCCTGGTAGTAATTACAAAATGTAAACAAAGACGTAACTAGCAAATTGAGATGTAGCACAAAGTCTCCACCTGAATTTCCCAAGAGTGAGATACGAAGGACAATGAGGGCACAAAGTCGTCCCAAGGTCCTTTACACAGAAACAAAAAGAAAACACACTAAAGGCAATTGTGGGGGCACAAAGTCTCTCCACAATTGACTTTAGGACACCTTCCTGACTACTTTCACTAATTCTGCTTGTTGAATTAAAGGAACAAAAAATATATTAAGGAAAAAGACATAAGAACGGTTTCCCCAACAACAAAGATATCACAACACAAAGTCTGAAAGGTCACTTGCTTTCTTATTCCAATAACAAAATATGATCAACAATCTGAGCTCAAAGTCTCAATAATGCCTTTTAATTTGGGCAGAGTTTTGTTTCTAATCGTCAGAGAGAGATCCCTTTTACACTAACCATAGAGTCCCTTATATAGCCTCTTCAAGACAGACTTGGGAATAGTAACACATTATGTTGCATTGAACTTTGTTAAGAAGACATGCTGAAATTTAGGGGCATCTACCCATTTTCTTTTCTCAATGCAGAGAAACAAGTCACGCTATTGAAAGTTTGCATTTTTCAATATCTAGCTGGTAGTCTGATCCTTCTTCATCATTCTTCCTTTTCTGGTTAATTGAATCAGGTCCTGGATTCAATTTGATGTTCTGTTCCTTAGTCGCTTCCTGTTAGTTTTGGCCTTAAAGCCTTTGAATGCATTCGGGTCTCATAGATTTAAACTTACAAGGATCAACTATTTCATCAACATGACTTTGACATCTGTGGGCACATCACTTTCCTCGATAATTCCTTCAGCTTTGTCATTTAAGCTTTCTCGGAGGGAACCTACCCTTTGAGCCTTGAGAAATGATCCACTTTGGGTCGGGAAGAGCCCCCCGCAAGGGTATCTGCCCTTCAGGTGGTCTTCGAATGGCCTTTGGGCAAAGTTATTTGGCTCTTCTTTAAGGCTTTTCAAAATCAACAGCTATTTTATGAACCTTAAAATTTACGTTCGCGCACTCGTCAATACATTTAAATTTCCAACAGCTAGTTTGCCATTCTTGATTTTGACGTCTTCAGGCACGTCACCCCTTGGGCTTTATTCAGCTTTCTTATTTTGCATCCTCTTGAAGGGAAGGTGACCCTTTAGCTTTGGGGAAGTGTCCTTCAATTTGGTAGCTGAGAGTCCCCCGCAAGGGCACCTGCCCTTTGGGGTCCTTTGGAAGCCTTTGTCTTTGGAATCTTTCAGAGCTTTCCCCGTGGGAATTTTTCCCATAGACTTTTTCTACTGACATTTTCTTGTGGATGAAAAGTTTGCAAGAATTGTTCCGATTGCTTTGTCTTTGGCCTTTGGAAATTCCTTTGGGCTTTCCTCCCGCAGCTTCTTTCCCAAATTCCTTCGGACTTTTTGTCCAAAGGAATTCCTTTAGACAAAAAGTTTAAAGGAATTATGCCTTAAACAAAATTATAAAAGAGCTTACCTTTGTGGCTGCCTTGAAAATGACCCTTCTGAAGGGTGCTTTTATCGACCAAGTGCCCTCCGTAAGGGCACTTGTCCTTTGGGAGGCTCTCTTGAACTTTTGCATTGAACTGCTCCTTTGAACCAACCTTTGAACCAAGCTTTGAACCAAAATGGTTCAAGCCGATGAACCCTTTGATTGAACCAAAATCCATTGAAGCATTTGATGAGCTGACTGAGTGAACTGAAGCATTGAACTGCTCCATTAAACCAACTGTTAAACCAAGCTTTGAACCAAAATCCTTGAACTGAAGCCTTTGAACCAACTAAGTGAATTGAAGCCTTTGAACCAACTGAGTGAAGTGAAGCCTTTGAACCAAGCCGATGAACCATTTGATTGAACCAAAGTGATGAACTTTGCCGATTGAACTTCATAGTTGTGTTGAGAGGTTTTGAACCTGTTGAACCAAATGCGTTGAACCTATTGAACCTTAAACCTGAGTGGTTCAGTGGTTCAACGGTTCAATGGTTCAAGCCTTGCTTAGAAGCTTGCCGCTGAATTATTTTGGTTGAACCTAGTCATTGAACCAACTTTGAAATCATCTAAGGGTTGAGAGCTTGCTTCTTTCCTACAGAGTCTGTAAAAATCAACCTGTGAAGTCCGTTGAACTTGGCCTGTAGAGTATGAAGATTTTCTCTTCATGTTGAGTCTGTAGATTTCTCTTCCTATTGAGTCTATAAATTTAAGCCTGCAGAGTCTATAGATTCAAGCCTATAGAGTCTGTAGATTTAAGCCTGCAAAGTCTGTAGATTTAAGCCTGCAGAGTCTGTAGATTTCTGAGAAGCTTGAAAAATGAGGAATTTGAATGCCCAGGACAAATTTTGAAAAGGGAAGAGACAATGTTGGTATGTAGGACCAAAATAGTTCAAATGTTGTCCCAAAAATGAGTGATATTTTTGGGGGACAACAATATCCACTTACTATGTATGTAATGACTTTAGTTAACTGTGTATGTAATGATTTTGTTTATTTGTGTATGTAATGATGACAATTAACTAGGTATGTATATAGTGTACACTTACTCCATTCATATAGATGAACTGTGAAAACAAGGTAAATAAAGAAAAATTTAGGTGACATAAATATATATATGTAATGGGTGTCATTTTAGTTTGGCCTTCTTCAGTTATGTCTCCTTGTAATGATTTTAGGGTACATTTCCTAATGTAATGACTATAGTTAACTATGTAATTGACCCTTTTGCATATGTAATGAACCTTTTGTATATGTAAAGACTATTTTTAGTTATGTACATAATGATATTATGTTAACTATGTATGCATTGAATTCATATAACTATATATGTAATAAATTTTGTTAAATATGTATGCAATGGATTTAGTTAACCATGTATGTAATGCTTTAGATAACTATGTATGCAATGAATATATTAAATGTGTATGTAATGAAAATAATTAATTGTGAATTTATATAGTTTATACCTATTGTATGTGTAATTTTCTATAATCAACCTAGTGTGTATATAGTGTATCCCTACTTATCTATAACTTGTGTGTATGTAATAACTATATTTAACTTAGTGTGTATATAGTATACAACTATATTGTTAAATATATAGGTATGACTATGTGTATGAAATGACTAATACATTATCATTTAATGTATTTAATGACTATAAAACTGATAGTGTATAAATCTATTTTTGTAAGTTACTAATGATATTTTTTCAAGACTCATTAGTGCTTCAATCTCTTAAGGTGCACGTCCTAAGGAGTGTATTTGGAAAGTTGTGGAGTCAATTTGTCATGTTTTACAAGAGAAGTCCATATTATCCTATCATATATATATGTATCATCATTTTCATGCCTTCAACTTTGTTCATCCTCCTACATGTATATTTTCCTTTCATTCATACTATTATGCTTAGTGTCTTGACTTTTCCTGACTAAATCAATCCTGATCAATCTAGTTTTGAACACCATTCCCTATATTTTCTATTAAATAAACATGATTGATATAATATATTACATGTGTATGTTATTTTCATACTAAATATACCTTATCAATTTATTTATTTCCTTGATTATACTAAATTGATCCTGGTCGACTTAGTTATTTCCTTATTTGTACTAGATCGGCATGGCTAACCCAATATTATGTCATTCATGATTCATTATACTAGATCAATTATCTCGATATTTGTGTTATATCAATTTTAAGAATTTTAATGATATTTATATGGTTGATAAATTTCATTATGATAGGATAACAACACTTATTTGCTCTGCTTATGCATGAAATTGTTGATCTAATTATATAGGAGGAATTGGAAAATAATAAATCATTATTGTGGAGGTCTAGTCTTGATTAAGGTCTTTGAAGCTCAAAAGAAGGAAATTGAACCAAGGAGGTGTCCATCACAAATTAAGCACACTTATGTATTCATCCTTACCATTTGAGGTCTTCACCTATAATATCTCTTACAAAGTGCCATCAAAGCCAAGGTGGAGATTGATGTGTCAACAAGTCTTCTCAAGGTAAGTATCCTTATCTCTAATCTCTCTCCTTTATTTACTTTCGTAGATAGATATATTATGCATATTTTTAGCATATTATATTTGTTTTTAATTCTCTCCTCACCTAAATTATCGTAGAGTAGGTTATCTAGGCCTATAGATACAACCATAGTTAGATTTCCTTTATCCTTGCTTAGGCTAGTTTTAACCATCTTTATATATATCTAAAACCCTTATATTTATTTTGAATTTATATCTTGTTAATTTATATTCTACCATCTTATATCTTGGTTGCCTTTGTTCGTTAGTTTCTTGCATGCAATTTCTTTATTCTATCCTTGATACACCCTTACAAACAACACTTGCTTATAGCATCTACCCCACTTTTTGGCATTGTTGGGTGAATATTTTGTCGTCAACTAACTGATGACAAAATGGGTATATCAACCACAACACAAGGAGATTTATGCCATAAAAAGTGTGGTTTTACCACATCTGGACGAGGTAAATCTCTCCTCTCATCAAGGGGAGGTTCCCTATGAATATTTATACGCTATATGTATATATATAAGTAAGCAAAAAATAATACTCAGGGTATTATAACAACATCCACCTCTCTTTTTTCAGAGGTGATGTCCAAGGAACAAGAGAGAGAAATCTTGGTCGTTAGCTAAGAACATTTCTCTTCTTTCAGGAATGGTATTCAGCCTAGAGTAGAAAATCCCTTGAAGTAGGTAACAAAGTATACAAGGAAACCTACGTAAGCACAAAGTCTTCCGTTGTCTCCTTCGCTGATCTAGAATGCGCGTAACCGTAGAGTGAAACAAAGCACAAAGTCTTCACCTAAAACTACAAAGGATAAAAGGATCACCAAGATAAAAGTGGCTCAAAGTCTTTCTTCTATCTTTTAAAAACGTCCTCAGATAATATCAACACACACACTTTGCTTATTAAATCAAACAGATAAGAGATTATCAAGAAAGAGGACATAAGAACCACTTCCTAAATAACACAAATTACTTCAACACAAAGTCTGAAATAAACTTGTTTCTCATTCATTTGATGAAATAGGATTTACAAGTTGAGCACAAAGTCTCAAGAAGTGTCTCCATTTTAGAAGAGTTTTTGCTCTCAATTATCAGAGATCGATTTACAAAAGAGGTCCCCTCTATATATAGGGATAAACCTTTCAAAATTAAAAAGATTAAAATATAAAAATATCTTAGTCAAAGATGAGTCAGAGTTGACTTTGGGATATTTCAGACTTTGTGATATATCCAGATTTTTTACATGTAATTACACATTACAAAATTGCATGCACTTTTACATGAAAATGTCCCAAGTCAATTACAAAGTGCATTTTGAATAAAGCATGGAAGAAAAGCTTCAATCTATATTTCTAGTCTTCTTCATGGTCTTTGACTTCTTCAGAGAAACTTCAGTGATCTGGAAGAACTTTTGTTGAAAAGAAGTTGATGAAGAGGGAGCCTTTAGAGAAATTGCAGTAATAATCATAATTGTGCAATTAGGGGAAAAATTAGCAATCTGAGAAAATTGCACATTTGAGTGATCATGACTAGGGAAACATGCTTGAAAAGGGATGAGGTGAAAGCGGATTGGAATGCGAGAGGAAAATGGGGAGGAGGCGTGAAAGACAGAAAGAAATAAAATTTCTCTAGAATTAGAGAAAATGGAGAAATAGGGTGTAAGGGCGGCAAAATTTGCTACCCTGGCATGTGGGACGGTCTGCATGCATAGGCGGCAAAATTTGCCACTTGTGCATGTGAGATGAAAAAGGGCATAGGCAGAAAATTTTGCCACCCGTGTAAAATTGGTAAGAAAAGATGTAAGGGTGACAAATTTTTTTGCCCTTATACTCAGGTGTAACGATGACAGAATTTTTTGCCCCTACACCTTGGTCGAGCAGACCTGCATCAGCGACAAAATTTGTCGCTGGTGAAAGAGAGGGGAAACACATGGCTAGGGTGGCAAAATTTACCACCCTTATAGGTAGGGATCCTTGGAAAAGAAGGGAGGGTGGTGGAAATCACTACCTTGACATAGAGGAAAAGGACGAAGGCCGAATGGGGAGAAAAAGAAGAGGAGGAGAGGAACTCGGGGATGTATGGGTGGCAAAATTTATTGCTTGTGCATGATTCACAAGAAATAGTGTAAGGGCAAAAAAATTTTCCACCCTTATAGGTGTAATGATGGAAAAATTTTCCGCTCGTATATATTGCATGTTTAGACCTGTATCAGTGGCAAAATTTGCCGCCATTACAGGTGAGGGGAGGAAACATACAGTTTGGGTGGCGAAATCCGTCAGAGAGGAGGATGGCTAATGGGGAGAAAGGGAAGAAGAGAGGAATGTGGGGATGCATAGGCAGAAAAATTTGCCACTCCTACATGGAAGAGACCAAAAGATGCAAGGGCGGAAAAATTTGCTGCTCTTGCATGTTGGGTGCAAACACTTGTCATGTTCTGTTGAGTCATAACAGGACACGCGACGTATTTCGCTTAACTTTTAGAAGCTTTAGAAACCTTTTGAGAGTGATGTGGAAGATGACATGTGCAGGCTTCCACTCTGCTTTGTCTTTATCTATTGGGTGCTTTTCTGTGGGCTTTTCTATTCAGATGGGCTTTTCCTTTGCTTTCTTCGAGCTCTCTTCCTGGGTGAATTCCTTCAAACTTTGGCGATGAACCAAATGTTAAACCATTCCATTGAACCATGGCTTTGAACTGATTGCTGAACTTGCCTTTGAACCATGTGTTTGAACTAACCGTTGAACCAAGTTTTGGTTCAACGGTTCAAACAAAGCCTTGAACTGATTGATGAATTGTTTGATTGAACCAAAGGATGAGCCAAAGTGTTGAATCACTTGGTTGAACTGAGACATTGAACCGATTGAACTTAGAACTGGTTGAACTTGCAGAAATGAGCCTATTTGTAGAGTCTGTAGAAACCAAGTCCATAGTTTTCTCTAACCTTGAAAGAGTCTGTAGATTTTTGAGAAGCTTGAAAAATGAGGAATTTGAATGCCTAAGACAAATTTTGAAAGGGGAAGAGAGGATTTTGATCTGTAGGACAAAAATAGTTCAAATGTTGTCCCAAAAATGAGTGGCATTTTTTGGGGACAATAGCTGGCTCTAGTTGGGGAACTTCCTTCTATTGCAAAAAATGATTGAAGGGAGTAGAATCCAGAATCTCCAATGCCTTAGAAGCATGCCATTGGGCTATTGAGTCATGCTACCCAAAAAGAAAGGCTCCAAAAAATGAAAATGAAAAGCACAAAATAGAACTAAAGACTATACAGATATACATATGTACAAATGATCTTATTTGATGCCTCAAGATTTGAAGCGCTTCAGATGCTGCCCACTATGAGATAGTGAAAATGGTGTGCCATCCTAATAAACCAGTAAGAAACCATTTTCTCCCCAAAATCGGTGATGGGTGAATGGAACTCTCCACCAAGAAACCAATTTCCTATGTCTTCCTCTTGGTTCTCTTCTCTTGTTGCCCCTTGGCAAGACTTGCTTTCTAGTCTGAGAACCATGAATCTTGGTTCTCCTGTGGAGTCCCTTTTTTTGATTTTGATGGGCAACAGCCTAATCTATTACCATAATTTGCTGTTCTAATAGTTCAGTCCAACACATGTCTTGATTGTCCCCTTCAGACGCCTGGCAGACCACCAGCTCGACATCTCCTTTGTCTCAAGTAGCTCCCCATTCGAGTAACAGAGATTCATACACAGTAGTGTTGTTGGTGTTGCTGAACTGCAACTCATGTAAAGAAGGAAGAATATCCCCCTTAGGAGATATCAACACCAACTTGGCCTCAACACCTATAGAGGAATTGCTGCCATCTATTTCTCAGATCCAAACATCACCAGAAATAGATCTTCTGTCAGATTTCTCTTCATTAGAGATGGAAGACCCTTTTTCATTTGTATTGCGCCCTACCAATCCTTCTGATGTCTGGTTTGAATCAATTCCTGGATCACCACCTACCATAATTTCATCTCCAAGAACCTAGATTTCCTTCGTGGTCAAGAAGTAATCACCCTGCCTAAAAACTCAAACAAAATTTGAGCTTCAAGGGCTGACGTTTGGTTCTTGACATCTTATACCAACTTGTCCAACTAATCGGGGTTGGACTGTAGGACTTCAAATTTAGTCATTTGACTTTTGGTCTTTTTGACATGATCAGTTATGTCAAATGACTGAATTGGACTAGGCATAGAGGATGTGAGTTCATCCTTTTGGTTTTCGGGAGGAGTGGGAGGACTAGACTGCGAAATTGAAGTAGAAGTTGCAGAACTATTTGGGATACTTACTTCTTTAGCAACCATCGGGTCCTTTGGCTAGAAAGATAGAGTGGTTGCATGTTTAGCAATTGAAACTAATGGTTGAGGTTGCTCCTCTACTTTTTTTATCAGCTTGTTGAGCTGATTGATTCTTGGATCGGGTGAATACAACATATGACCCTTCAACTGCATTGCCTTCTCTTCTGGGTTCATCCTGATAGTTTAAGAAACTGATGTGGGAGTTGCCAGTTGATTCTTCTTGATCAAACTTAGGTTGGAAATAGAAATCAATTTCTATTTCCAAATATCCAATAACTGAGTTGGTTGGAGGCACTTCAAGGGCAAGGTTCCACTGCGGGGTTGGGTGAATATTTTGTCATCAACTAACTGATGACAAAATGGGTATATCAACCACAACACAAAGAGATTTATGCCATAAAAAGTGTGGGTTTACCACATCTAGATGAGGTAAATCTCTCCTCTCATCAAGGGGACGTTCCCTATGAATATTTATACGCTATATGTATATATATAAGTAAGCAAAAAATAATACTCGGGGTAGTATAACAACATCCACCTCTCTTTTTTCAGAGGTGATGTCCAAGGAACAAGAGAGAAATCTTGGTCGTTGGCTAAGAACATTCCTCTTCTTTCAGGAATGGTATTCATCCTAGAGTATAAAATCTCTTGAAGTAGGTAAAAAAGTATACAAAGAAACCTACGTAAGCACAAAGTCTTCTGTTGTCTCCTTCGCTGATCCAGAATGCGGGTAACCGTAGAGTGAAACAAAGCACAAAGTCTTCACCTAAAACTACAAAAGATAAAAGGATCACCAAGATAAAAGTAGCTCAAAGTCTTTCTTCTATCTTTTAGAAATGTCTTCAGATAATATCAACACACACACTTTGCTTATTAAATCAAACAGATAAGAGATTATTAGGAAAGAGGACATAAGAACCACTTCCTAAATAACACAAATTACTTCAACACAAAGTCTGAAATAAACCTATTTCTCATTTATTTGATGAAATATGATTTACAAGTTGAGCACAAAGTCTCAATAAGTGTCTCAATTTCAACAGAGTTTTTGCTCTCAATTATTAGAGATCGATTTACAAAAGAGGTCCCCTCTATATATAGGGAGAAACCTTTCAAAATTAAAAAGATTAAAATATAAAAATATCTTAGTCAAAGATGAGTCAGAGTTTACTTTGGGATATTTTCTGGATTTTTCACATGTAATTACACATTACAAAATTGCATGCACTTTTACATGAAAATGTCCCAAGTCAATTACAAAGTGCATTTTAAATAAAGCATGGAAGAAAAGCTTCAATCTTTATTTCCAGTCTTCTTCATGGTCTTTGAATTCTTCAGAGAAACTTTAGTGATCTGAAAGAAATTTTGTTGAAAAGACATCGATGAAGAGGGAGCCTTTAGAAAAATTGCAGTAATAATCATGATTGTGCAATTAGGGAAAAAATTAGCAATTTGGGAAAATTGCACATTTGAGTGATCATGATTAGGGAAACATGCTTGAAAAGGGATGAGGTGAAAGTGGGTTAGAAAGCGAGAAGAAAATGGGGAGGAGGCATGAAATATGGAAAGAAAGAAAATTTCTTTGGAATTAGAGAAAATGGAGAAACAGGGTGTAAGGGCAACAAAATTTTCTGCCCTGGCACGTGGGACGGTCTGCATGCATAGGCGGCAAAATTTGCCACTTGTGGATGTAAGATGGAAAAGGGCACAGATAGTAAATTTTGTTGTCTATGAAAAATTGGTAAGAAAAGATGTAAGGGCAAAAAAATTTTCCGCCTTTGCACTCAGGTGTAACGGCAGCAAAATTTTCCGCCCCTACACTTTGGTCGAGCAGACCTGCATCGGCGGCAAAATTTGTCGCCGATGCAAGAGAGGGGAAACACATGGCTAGGGTAGTGAAATTCACTGCCCTTATAGGTAGGGATCCTTGGAAAAGAAGGGAGGGTGGCAGAAATTACCGCCCTAACATAGAGGAAAAGGATGAAGGCTGAATGGGGAGAAAGGGAAGAGGAGGAGAGGAACTCAGGGATGCATGGGCAGCAAAATTTGCCGCTTGTGCATGCTTTGCAAGAAAGAGTGTAAGGGTGGCAAAATTTTCTACCCTTGTAGGTGTAATGGTGGAAAAATTTGCCATCGTTACAAGTGAGGGGAGGAAACATACGGTTAGGGTGGCAAAATCCGTGGGAGAGGAGGATGGCCGACAGGGAGAAAGGGAAGAAGAGAGGAACGTGGGGATGCATGGGTGGCAAAATTTGTCGCTCCTACATGGAAGAGACAAAAAGATGCAAGGGCAGCAAAATTTGTCACTCTTGCATGTTGGGTGCAAACACTTGTCACATTCTGCTGAGTCATAACAGGAAACGTGACGTATTCCGCTTAACTTTTAGAAGCTTTAAAAACCTTTTGAGAGTGCTGTGGAAGATGACACGTGGGGGCTTCCTCTTTGCTTTGTCTTTTTCCATTAGGCACTTTTCTATGGGCTTTTCTCTTCAGTCAGGCTTTTCCTTTGCTTTCTTTGAGCTCTCTTCCTGGGCGAATTCCTTTGAACTTTGGCGACGAACCAACTGTTGAACCGTTCCATTGAACCATGACTTTGAACTGATTGCTAAACTTGCCTTTGAACCATGTGTTTGAACTAACCGTTGAACCAAGTTTTGGTTCAACAGTTCAAACAAAGCCTTGAACTGATTGACGAATTGTTTGATTGAACCAAAGGATGGAACAAAGCATTGAACCACTTGGTTGAACTGAGACATTGAACTGATTGAACCTGGAACTCATTGAACTTGTAGAAATGAGCCTGTTTGTATAGTTCGTAGAAACCAAGTCCGTAGTTTTCTCTAACCTTGAAAGAGTCCGTAGATTTTTGAGAAGCTTGAAAAATGAGGAATTTGAATGCCCAAGACAAATTTTGAAAGGGGAAGAGAGGATTTTGATCTGTAGGACCAAAATAGTTCAAATGTTGTCCCAAAAATGAGTGGCATTTTTTGGGGACAACAGGCGTGACTTTTTTTATGTAGTTAGTCCTATTATCCTCTTATCTCTTTCTTATATTAGAGGATATTTTTATTTTTTATATTATTTTACCAATGTAAATTCTGGTAAACTCGATGTGAATCTTATCCCACCAATAGTTCAATTATATTCACATTTTCCTTTTATTGCTTCTTAACACTATCAAATTTTCATCACATTAGCTTCACCATCAATCCATTATAATGAACCCAATGTGAATCCTATCCCACCACTAATTGTATCTTCTTCACAATTCATTTCCTTACTTCTTAGCATTATCAATTTGACAAAGACCTCTTGTAAAAATTATATTTTCTATGCTTCTTAGATTTTTCCATAATTTTACAAAGATGTCCCCTCTTAGGGTCTTTCTAGTGAGCCTCGTGACCCATTTAGATTCTGCATGGGTCACTCCTTTCTACCTACCATGTTTACCATTGCAAGAAACTCTCATGTTTAAATTTATCTTAATGAAAATAAATTAATCCATTTCCCATGGACAAATATCCCCATGATGATATTCTAATTTAAGATAATTGTTGCATAATAAAGGTTCTCATTCCTTACACTTCTCACATGGTTTAAAATAACTATACCAATTTTCCAATCTATAATAACCCTCATAACATGGGAGAAGATGATGATACTCCCATTTTCAATACTTATAGCAAGGATGAAAATCCTTTATATGATTTACCCATTCCTTACACTTATCACATGATCAAAAAATCATTGTATTGATTTTTTCCATCTATGATGATCTTTATAACATGGGTGATGATGATGATCCTCTCATTTTTGACACTCTAAGCATGGATAAAAATTCATTAGATTATTTTAACATTCCTTACACTTATCACATGATCAAAAATCATTATAATGGTATTCTAATCTTTAATGATTCTAGCATGCTTGAAGACCCCACATATGGTCTTCTCATTTTTTATGAATGGATAAAAATATCTATGATGATTTTCCATTTTTTATAAACCCTCACTTTGACTCATGTAATGATCAAGATGATTTCATCAATTTTCACCCTCCCACCACTCCACCCTTAGAAGATTTTAGGTAGATTAGTCATCAAACTTCAACAAACTTTTAAACCTGACCTCTTCAACTAACTCTTGTCAAATCCATAGCTCATAAAGAGCTATTATTTCACATGCTAGCACAAAACATATTATAGGTGTGTTCAATATCCTATAATTTAAACTTAGTCCAAAACCACTTCCAACACTTGTAGAACTATTTAGGCCCCTTTATAGGTCCTACTACAGTCTCTTTCCTCTTTAGAAATATATAATATCAAATTTACTTAAATTTAATGAAATTATCCATGCCAATCTAGTTCCACATCAACTTTATAACAAAAAAACTAGATTGGCCATCACTCAAAATGTGTCGATCTAGTTCAAAATCAACATTATGACAAAAATAATTGGAATGCTCTTGAAAAAAACAACTAGATCAACTAAGACACAGAAGTGGAAATCTAATTTTAAAATCACCTTCATGTTAAAAATAATGAAATTGAATCACATATAGATATGTCAGATCTAATTAAAAACAACCTTAAAAAATAGAATGAAATTAGCACGGTCGATCCCATACATAAAATTCCCAAAACACCTTCCAAAGATATAGAAATTACCTTAGATGCTAACATTCCTATTGTGAGACATATTTACATGAAGTATGATAGTAAAGGTAATATATCTATCGATATTTAGGTTAATATTAAATTCACTCCTATTATACCTCATATGTTGGGGCTTCTTGTGAGGCCCATCCTCCTCTTCATTCACATGTTGGGGCATATTACACTTGCCATATTTCTTGTATTTTACACTTTGGGATATATTTCGATGCTCATTCTTACCTTCATGTGCACCTTAGGGGCATATTACAATGCCAATCCTCACATTTCCTAAGCCTCAATAACATATTATGACACTTTCCTCTCCTTGACATCTCACCATCACAATGAGCTAGCAATCAAGAATATTTAACACATTAAAGATAAACAAATTCAACTTCAAGAAATATTTTGAGACACATTATTTGATTTTACAAATGTATGATGTTCAAGATATGATAACTTTATCTACACCTCTAGGTTTCACCTCAGCCTCTTGGTTCATACCTTCCTACTCTCACCTTTTCTCATCTCCATTTTTAGCATTACATGTTTCTTGTTATTTACTTTCTTGTACCATATTATTTACTTTTATTCATCTCCCTTCTTAGTGAACTTTTATATCACCTCTTGGTTTTATTCGGCCATTGCACCCATTCTTAGTTCTTAAGTGTCTTTAATTTTATTGCACCTCTTTGCTTATTATTCTATTACATATTTTGTGATTCTTTGATATTTTAAAAAAATATTGTACCTCTTTATTTTATTTGGCCCTTACACCCATTCCTAGTTCTTTGGTATCTTCTTTTTTATAGTATTTCCATCTTGGGTTTGTTCAAGCATGGTGTCATTTGTGATTTTTTGGTATCATTTTTATAGTATTTTCATCTTTGGTTTATTCAACCATTATGTCCTTTATTATTCTTTGGTATCATTTTTATAGTATCTCACCTCTCTATTTTATTTAAGCCATTGTAACTCTTCTTGATTTTTGATATCTTCATTTTTACACTTTTTTCCTCTTGGGTTTATTCAACTGTTGCATCCCTTTTGGACTCTTTGGTATCTTATTTTATAGTGATCTTTAATCTCTTAGTTTTATCTTGTACCACTTTTTTTTACCTCTAATCTTTGTTTTACGTATCATATATTTTACTTTTTCACATTTTGACACCTCTTGGTTCCATCTGTGTGTTGCATGGTAAGAATTTAGAGAACACAACTAGGCCCTCATCACAAATGCACATAAATTATAGATACACTTCCATATTTTTTGTATTACTATCTTTAATTATGTCTAAGAACTTATTCATTTTGACATATTATCACATTACTACCTTATTCTTATCACCTTTGCACCCCTTGGGATTTTGCCATATTTATGCTTCAAAGCTTTACCCTAATTATTTTTTGCACCTCTTGGCTTATCAATTATGAGTTTCATGGTAAGAACTTGGGGAATATAACCAATAACACCTAAAATACACCCATATTATATAGTGACACATTTAGGTATTATCTCATTTCATTCCTTATCATTCTTGCACCTTTTGGGTTTTTGACATCTTTTACTATCATTTTCATGTTTCATAGCCTTATTATACTTATGTTTCAATATCTTCGATTTTAAATTTGTGGTTACATGGTAATATCTTGGGGAATATAATCAATCCATCCTCACAAAAATCTATATTCTTACTACCTATTGCTCATGCTACTTCTCCCAATCTTAGCTAGGTGTCTTCTTAGAAAGATAAGGCAATGGTAGAGAGTGGTGTTGTTGGTAGTAAATAGGGATTCAAACTTTAAAACTATAATTTAGATACAAGTGTGAATTGAACTAAAATTTTATTTTGTATCCATTTTGTATGTATTTATCACTTGAGAGCATGTCAACAATCTTCTAAATGTGAAGAACTTTTCTTTTGTTTATAGTGAAAGACTAGAATATGAAGCAACAACACCTTGTAATATATATATATATATATATATATATATATATATATATATATATATATATATATATATATATATATATATATTACAATATATATATATTACAAGGTGTTGTTATATATATATATATATATATATATATATATATATATATATATATATATATATCTGTGTGTGTGTATTTAAATATAGTGCTTAGTTGTATTTTAAAAGAGTTATTATGTGATAGATATTAATAAAGAGTTCTTAAATTGATTCCCAAAAGTTAATTTTATCATTATTATCTGCACAGTGAATGATCTATTTGTCTAAACCTGTTTAATCATGTAAAATAATATTGTATTTTTTGTATCAGTTAAGATTGATTTCTCTTGCATAAATACACCATATTTAATTAAATAATACCATTGTTCAGTTCATGAATATGTCTACATGATAATTATATTTCTACTTCATACAGTTATCCCTACAGTAACATGTTATGATGGTTTTTTATAGGAATTTATAATAACAATGGTGTGGTGTGTCAAGAATCTAGAACAACAAACATGCTCTGATACCAACTGTTAGGAACCTAAGGAAGCACCATTGATTACCAAGCAACTAAACATGCAGAAATAACCAGAATCACAAGTAACTAGAAATCAGAAATAACACAGAATATGAGAGACAATACCCAATTGTATTAATACTCTTCTAGAAAAGAATTAAAAATGAAGAGACGCCACACTCTTCCCACCTTATAGGATTCCCACACCAAGTGTTCAGTAATTCACCTTCAAGAGCTCACTCTCTCTCTTACGGTCCCAACACACAACTCAAACACAGAGTTGGTGTTCACCTCCACCAGCCAGTAACAACACCGCTAGTCAACCAGTTAGTAACAATATTGCCAGTACACCGAGTATACAAACATACTCAACTGAGTACACAACGCACTCCAAGTAGATCTCCCATGAACTTGCAACAACCTGCAACTCAAATGATCTTACTTTGGAAGAAACTACTTTGCCTTCCTCTTTGCTCTCCAACCGAGTACAGACCATACTCCAAGTAGATCCCACCTGATACTGCCACCTATTGTGTTGCTGTCACCTTGATCCTACTGCCACCTGCAGGTCAACCTGGTTCTGCACACCTGCAAACCTTAGACCTCGCACACACATACACCTACAGATCAATGTTCTTACTTACCATGTAGATCTCCAAACGTGGCCTTGCACACCTACCGATCAAGATCCTACATACATGAAGAATCCTTCTGATTCTCCAAACCAACACCCATACTTGGAACTGTGGCACTAGGAGGAACACACCATGCTCTCTTCACACACAAAAGGAGCTAATATTTGCTCTCTTACTCTCTAGCACACATTACAATACAGCCCATGAGTCTATTATATAGATCTCATGCAAACAATAATTAGACATCTAATTACAATAATTAGATCCACAGCTTCAAGTCTATAATTGGCCTTTGACATGCAAACAACTGGTTTGTTAACTAACTGTCCATGAACTAGCAGTTTTGGAATCGCACAGGTGACCAACGTCAGTCCCTGTTTGCTTGGGGGTGATCGACGTCGGCAGCTTCCTGTCTCCACCTGACCGACGTCGATTGGCCTGACCGACACCGGTGATTGTGACACTCAGCAACCTCCTCCAATGTCTGCATCAGTGAAGCTTTTAGCTCTACAACCTAACATGGTGAACATGGAGGCTTAAAATATGTTGTGATAGTTACCAGGATAGATAAACTTGGGGAAATGGCTTGATGAATGAATTCATAATTTTTCATAGGAATAAACAAGGAAAATGGGGAGTTCTATGCAAGAAGTTGTTCATGAGCACATTTATGAAAAAATATATGATATTTTATAGTGTGAATTTCCTAGACTATTAGCTACATGGTTATTAAGATTGGAATATTATTATTTTCAATCAAGGAAAAAAATTCTAGCTTGGATAGAAGAAATATTAGAGAACCTATGAATATTAGACACCGACTGGACTCATGCAATAGATCACTTGATAAAAACTACTATCAAAGATATATTACATAAGTTTTTATACAAAGATATCTAGATTATGAGGCTATGCATTATTTTTTTATTAGAGGCAACTGAGGAAAGTTTCTACAGTGACTACCTACTCTTATCAAGTTATTGGTTATTGAAAATGCCATGGTGCCTGCCTCTACCAACATGGAGTAGTCACTTTGGGTGTTATGAGGCTGATTTTGATACATGAGTGAATTTTGATGAGTTGAGCAAAGGAACCTGAACCTAAACCTAGAATATGGAGGATGCAAAGAAGCAGAGTGAGAAGAAAATTATGGGATTGGAAAGAGAGTTGTGACAATAAAGAAGGTGGAATAAACATGATAACTAAAATGTAACTATGAATAGGAGTAAGAGTAAAGTAGAGGATAAAGAAGAGAGAGGAGCCCAGAGAGGGGCTAAAAAATTAAAAGAAATGGAGAATTTGGAGATTATGTAGAGAAAAGAATGAAAGGGTCCAAGAAAGAAGAAGATAAAGATTGGGATATATAAAATATGGAACAAAGCAAGGAGAAAAATGAAAGTAAAGTAGCAGTAGAGAAGTTAGAGGATAGTGTAGATCACAATTACAAAGAAGGATATTATTTGGACTAGGGAAAAAATTATCTAGATAAAGTTACATAAAATCAAAAGATTATCACACATTCAAGGTTTCAGATAGAAGAAGTTGAAGATACAGATCATTAATTTTATGAGTATGCATATACAAAGCCTATTTTATCATCATAAAGGAGAAAGCAATGTGTAAAGGCTGGGATAAGTAAAAATTGGTTTGATTTGTTTAAAGATAAATTTGTTAAACTTAGTACAAAGACTTGGAAAATAATATACAAGAAGTTAGAAAAGGATGGGTTTTCTTTTAAAACAAGTTTTAAGACAACAATGGTGATTAGTGTTGAAAAAGCCAGTAGTAGTTACAAGTGCACCAAGCATGTATTTAAATTCATGAATACCACTAAGGATGTGGAAAAGTGTGAGTTCATCGGGGCCTTAACAGGTTGAGATCTAGAGTTTATATACAAAAGATATTTTTATTCCTAAATTCTTCAATTGGTTAAATAAAAATTAATCATAGAATTCAAAATGAAGAAGTGTATCAACCAAACTATTGAGGATCTTAAAGAGATTTAATAGAAAAGTGGAAAATCTATATGGGAGTATGATCGTAAATTCTCATATGTAATGAACAAAGTCAACTTTATTTTGAAAGATAAAGATAATGTTGCCTAGTTTTTAGGACTACGATCAAGGATTAGTTTTTTTAGTATGCATTTATAATTATTTATGAATGCTAATACATGAACATTAACACTTTAGGAAGAACGAATTAAGGATTATAGAGACACTCCATTGATTGCCTCTAAAATTGAGACAAAAATAGATGATTGTCTGATAGAAATGGATGATATTCATGAAAGCAACAAATACAAGATGGGACTATGGTGTATAGGTTACATAAAATAATGGTACAATAGGAATGATTGTCTTAAAATTAAAATAGAGTTATGTGATTATGTAGGGTAGGAAGACATGCAACATTAAAATTCCATCTACTCTAGTAGTACATTTAAAAACTATAGAATCTATATTGTAATTTTTATAATTCACCAAATCATGATGAGAATAGTTACCAGGTTGTGAAAGAGATAAAATAAGACATCACTAAGAATATATTCATATTCATAGCACAATAGATACTACAAAGAAGGGAATTTTAGGCCTAGAAGTAGAAATGTCTAGCATGACACAAGGTGTTCCTAGGTGGATGATTTCATCACCACAACATCAACCCCAAGGTTTGGCAAGATGGATGCCATCATATCTACAATATTTATATTAGTCATCATGGAATACTATGATTCCCTAGCCATCATAATCAAATTGGAATCCATCATCTCCTAAGTAATAATAGCAAGGGGGATTTGATGGGCAACAAACAATGTTGGAATTTCCAAAAAAAATGAGAAGATATAGAGGGGCTACCATAGAGGATACTATGGAGGTCACAATAATTATAATCAGTAATCACATCAATAAATTTAATGTTTTTTATGTGGAGAATATAATCATCTTGCATGAAACTACCTGATTAACCCTCAAATGTAAATATATTATGTCTATTATAGAGTTCCATGACAACACAATATTTAATATTGTCAATTTTCGAGAAGTAATGGAAAGAAAAACCTGTGTAAAACATAAACATGGGGTAAGTGCATGGAGTTGGGGGATAATTCCATGGATATTTTAGGTAATGCAATTTCATTAATAAATAATGTGATCATTTTATTTAATTAACGCAATCATGTTATTTAAATTATGGCTCGGTAATTACCGAGCCATAATGCAATTGCATTATTAAATAACATGATTGTGTTATTTTAAACAATCATGCGATCACCTTATTAACATGATCATGTTATTATTATTTTCAATAACATGATCGTATTACCTATGTTATAAAAAAAATTGAAACCCGAATGCAAATTCATCATTTTGCATTTGAGTTTCCTTTACTAGCATCCATTTCCACGATCACATTTTGTATGAGAGAGACAAAATGTTGATAATAAACCACTAAATTCATCCCATAAAATTGATAATCGATGATGCCACCTTGTAGAAGAGGTAAGTGATAAAAATATACACTTATTAACCCTAAATTTTCATTATTTTCATTGTTTAACCTTAATTTTTAGTAATTTTAGTAATTTTTAGTTGTAATCTGTTTATTTTGAACAACCCATCTTGCTAAACCTCCTAGCCCTCTAGAGAACCCTATTGTTCCTCCTCCTAAACCTCCACCTAACCCTCTATAAAACCCTCCTATAGTTCTACAAAACCCCTCATGCAATCAAGAGATTCTAATTGATAACTTTGTGAGAAATAAAATTGAAATTGAAGAATTAATTGGGAGAATGAGGGATCCCACTTCCACAAACCCCCATCACATCCAACTAGTTAATTCCCTAGAGACATTATTAGGTCAAATTGACTCTATAATGAGTCAAACTGATAGATGGACTTCATATAGGGATAGTTTTAGGGCTTATTATGCTATTAGATTATTAGCACTTGAGGTCAAGAAAAAAGAAATATCAAAACCCTCAATTTGTGCCTTATTCATTGACACAACCACCAATACCCCATTTCCCATAATGACTAAATATTTTCCAATCCATTGCTACCAACATAACTTAATCACAACCGATTTTTGGGATTGATGGTGGATAGTGTGTGATTATCCACCATGTAACAACCACAAAGTCCCATTATATTTAAAAAAAAAATCTACTATGAGTTTGTCTTCATTCAGATTTTGAATTATTTTAGTTTTAGTGAGTTTCAGGTCTAAGTGAAAGGCTATGTGTAAGATCGACCAGGTGCATGTCATGCACCTAATTGGCCTATGAGGATCTAGATCCAAAAGCCACTTGAGCCCAAGATCCCCTCTATAGCTCAATAGGTCATGGAGATCGACACTCTACATTCTCTTAGTTCACTCACTGATATACTCGTTCAAAATACGAGAAACATCTCATAGACTGATGCTAGAGATATGCCACTTAGTGTGCATACTCTACCCCACCCTTGTAGTTATTATGGAGCTATGTGTACTAGACCTTCTGATGATGATAGCACTGGTGGTTTAGAGGAATTGGATAATATTCTTATGAGTGATGAGTTTTTGGCATGCATATCTGGTAAGCAGCCATCAACCACTACACAAATACAAGTATATTTTATATAAATATCACGTTAAATTTAAGTTATATTTGCAAATTTAATTTAGTTAAAAATTAATTTACATACAAATTGAATAATATATATGTCACTTTTTATGTCATAGGAGGTGACTATGCCTTCATCATAACAGTCGATATTTATAGCATTTAATTTGACACAGTCATTGTTTACATTTTTAGATCTAGTTGCTGGCCCATCCACCACTACATCTGTCTCTATTAGGATGACACCTTTTACTTATATAGAGTTAAAATTTCTAGTTAATCTTATGCTCTATGTAAATTTAGTCTATGTATATTTGTCTTGTAAGTTTAAGTTAAATTTATCTATCAAGTATATTGATGCATAGGTTCTAAAAAGCTTCCTTAATATGGATGGAAACACACACTTACCTCTAACACATACCTAGCTCTAATATTTTCTTGTTCTTCTTTGTCTTCTATCTTCAACCTCTTTATCTCTTTGATCACTTTGCATTTACTAGGTCTTTCTTATTCACTCTTACCAACTCAATGGTTCTTAAGCCTCCTTATATTCACTTATTCCTATTTCTCTACTTAAAGTCATTTTTCTAATCAAATACCTCTATAATAATTCCTTTTAAGATCAACCTCCTCAGTTCATACTTTGTTTTCATGTTCTCTCTCTTTATCCTTGCTATATTCTTTATAATCTTCTTATGTGTTTTCATAGGTCTACATGCTACTTTGATTTTGTCATTCCAAAATACTCATAATAGCATCCACCTACTCATTTACATCTCATTTCATGAATCCAACCATTCCACATAACCACCAAGCTTTAACTCTTCACTTAACTCTTCTTTCATCTTTAACACCTTCCTTCTACTAGCCCCTTTTTAAGGTAAACCTCCTTGTTATGAGTAAACTATAAAGCTCCCAACCAAACCAAACCCACATTTAGATACCCTTTACATCACATAGCTCATGTAAGGAATTTCATAATTTAACTCTCTTTGGAGAACACCTAACTCAACACCCCTCAGGACTAATTAGGTTTTCTAGGCATAGTTAAAGGCCACTGATTGTGAAACCATACCATATGGACTCAAATCAACTTTAAACCTTCAAAATCCTATTCCTCCTATATAAATACATCTATTCAAAAATTTTGGAGATGTGTTGATCATCTTGGGGGTATTGTGAACCTTTGGAAGTTGTTATGAGGTATCACAAACCATTAAAGAGGAACCACAATAGTTGCAAGCTATAAGAATGGGCTCATTGGTACTCATATAACTGATTTTGGAAAATTCCACAAATATCCCATTAATAATCCCATTCAATATTAGATAAGGGTAGTTCACATGCCATGAGGATACTTATAAAATGAAGATCACATAGCTAGGGGTCCTTCTAGGTAACATTATCTTGAAAATGAAGTTGCTAAGCTCAATATAGTCATATTCTCATTTTGACTTATGTCACCATAACCATTATACATAAATCCACATGTTACCCTTGAAAATGAGTGATAATAGTAAGGTAATTTAAGGTAAAAGAGAAGAAATGCACATGAAGGGTAAAAATACAAGGAATTAGATTTAACATGATTAAGACACATCATAGTGGGCAAATGTAAAGATGACTCATAAATTTGACCCCTTTATCCATTAATTCCATATCAATGTATACAAAGTGATTTTAGTTCATTGGTTGATGTAACCACTAATTATATTGCATTGAATCCACCCAAATCAACTAACTTTTAACCTAATTGAACAATTTTGACTATTAACCTACCTAAAACCAAATCATATTTAGGTTACAAATTTAATTAATTGAACTTTAATTTTTTTAGGACTAAAGGCATACTCATATCCACAATTAAATTAGTTGGATAAATTAATTATAATTACTTTCAAATAATATTAATGCAGACCCAATCAAAACCTTAAAATTACTCACTAATTATTAAAACATCAACAATCGTACCTTATGGATCATTAACGTAACAATGAAACTCTAAGAGTATTCTTAGACATAAAGGACCATGACTCAGGCCCCAACATTAAATTAACTTATTTAAATAAAGTTAATGAAATGAGGTGTGGTTTGTAGGAAGGGGCAGAGTTAGGGAAAGGGGACTATAAATTTTGGTGTCGACCTTACTTTCTCATGTATGAGCCACAAAATTGTAATACACATGATAATTCAATTGTAATATCTCATTACACATTTTTATTTGTCCATGACAAAGGTATAGATTTCAATTGTAATTCCTCACTACACATCTTGATTTGGTTATGACATAGGTATAAAGGGTAGACAACCTCCCTAATCAACATTCTTTATGCTAGAAAACACTGCAATGGGTCTCAACATCTTATATCCCCATTGATAGTTTGGGGAGAGCCACCATTTATGTTGGTAATAAAATATGTGCCAACCTCAACAATTACACCTTGCAGTTTCTTCCAATTTAACATCCAAATGATTTGCCAATTTTGTTCTCTTGAGCCAAAAGAAGACAATATATTTAGATGGCTAAAACTTGATATATTGGACAAGGGAATCCCTTCCTCAACCTATTGGTATAATTTTATTTACACACACCTTCATTAAGAGGTGGATTCACTATGGATAACTCCTTTCTATTGGTTGGGTGCTTTCCCAAAAATCAAGTCATCCATATATTATAAATGGATGTGATATCAATATGTTACCTCTTAAGATTTACAAGTAAGGACAGAGTTCTTGATATGTCTCTTATTCATTTTCTCTCCCTAGATTTGCCTTATCTAAGTGCTACTATTATTTACACCTCTTACTCTTCCACTCACACTTCCCACATGTATTACAATTTTTATATTACCTCCAACATGCAAACTACTTGCTATTCTTGGCCATTGCACATTGTATGGCAGCTACATGTCCATGATTCTTGGTTTACATTGTCTTTTCATGATATGCACAGTGAAATAATTTGCCATATATATATATATATATATATATATATATATATATATCTTTGATACTTTATATAAAAGCGAGAGACCTTGTTTATATGAATAGTTGGTGGCTCAAGTACACACTCCTCCCTCTTTATGAGTCGAGACAGACATAGGCATTTCTACTGCAATGTCATCTACATAGGCACTAACAAAGGTATATATTAACTTATAATTTTGAATTGTAAAAATAGACTTATTTTAATAATTTTACTACATATTTGGGGTAAATATAACTTATGTAAATATATTGTGTATATAAGGTTGTCCTAGTACATCTGATAGTCCCAATCAAATGATTAGTAAGGAAACTTTTCATGTTTCTCCTATATTTTAGATGCGTATTCGAACAGTTGAGCCTGCCATTAACTTGTTTGAGCATCAAAAATAGATTGAGTAGAACTGTGATCTTGTAGTAAGTGCATATTTAAATAATTTTTTAGTGTAGTTTAAAATTATTTTCTTAATAATTGGTTGAATGTATTTTATGTTAATATTTTAATAGTACTTGTATTTGAACAGGTTCAGATGCAAGCGATCTATGAGTATAGGCCCTATAGTAAGCCCTTAGAGCAATCCAAGGCATTAGAAGGATTTCCATCTACTAGTAAGGCATCCCAAGGAGAGTCTTCTTCGAGGAAGACAAAGAGAGGGAGGCTATTTGATGAATAGGATGTCTTACATGATATGTAATTTTTTGTATTCCTATATATAAATTTACATATTTTTGGTATTGTATATGTGTATATGACATTCACCCAACATTAGATACTATGTTGGTAGATGCAATTTTTTATATGCCTATCACAACAATCTATGTATTATTGACATTGCACACATGTGCCTATATTGTATGCCTATCAAGGCAATATATCTAATTTATATTTAGTTTTTATTTAATTGTGTGTTATTGTATAGTGTTGTTTTGATCTTATAAACTATTATCTATCAGATCTCATATTTAATGTTGTACATAAATGAGGATTAAAAAAATATTGTTTTCAATGCTATAAATCTCTGATCTCCCATATTTTATTAAATTAAAGTTTTTATTTCATTGTGTAGTGGAAATGTCTAATGAAACTATTATCTATTTTGCATTTTTCATCACTCAAGGGTACTTTTTAGTGGTGAATCTTCATTAATCTATGAATAGTCCATTTTTTTAAGTCAGCATTTAGTGATTTTTGTTTGGTCAATAGGGCAGGATCACCTAAATTTTTGGGGTCAAACTTAATTTTAAGGAGAGGTTTGCCTAAATTTGAATATAAATTTCCTCATATAAATGTAATTTGTTAGTACCTCAAAAGCCAATCTTGAGGAATTTTCCATATACCATCGGGTAACCTTATGAATTTTTTTAGTGGTTTGTATTTCAGGTCCAAGGAGGGCTTCAAGAATCAACAATTTCTAGCAAGGTATGTAATGATTTTTTTACAATATAATTTATTAGTATTTTTATAGTTTCCAATAGGCTATGAGTGAAGTGTGGATGACAATTAGCCAATTGTGATTGGATGTTGATAGTCTATGGGCAGATGTTGACAGTTTATAGGTGGACATAGGTAGACTGTAGGCAGACATTGACACATTGTTGGTGGGTAGACATTGGTAGATTGAATATAGATAGACATCAACATTATATGGGTGTCTACCAACCATCTATAGGTGGACATCGTTAGTCTATCGACAGACACCCATATAATGTCGATGTCCACCCACATATTACCAGTGTCCACCCATAGACTGTTGGTAGATGTCAGCTTCTACTTTGATCTCAAATTCATAGTGTAACCTCCCACATACATAAGTATGGTAAATAATTATCTCACATATATGCCCCAACACCCACTCATTGGTGAGAGACAGTATAAATACTCTTCCCTTAAACCGTTAATATTCACAAAGCCACATGGTGAGCATATAACATTGGAGTTTTTTTGCATAGTGCTGGTATCCATTTATATCATGTTGGCATTTGTCAGCATGATGTGGATGAACACCATCACCATACATAAAATGCCAATGCATGATGTATATGAACACCAATGTATGGTTTGGATGAGTACCAACATCATGATGTAGTGTTCAACATCCATTGATATACTACATACATCCATTTTCATGGTGTTGGTGTCTGCCCACACCATTTTGATGTTTAAGTTTATGGTACTGACATCCACCCACACCATGTCAGCATTTAGCTGTGTTGCATAGGTGTCCATCTGCATAGTGCCAGTGTTCACCCACATCATTCACCATGTGGCATTACATGATTTGCATGTGCAACGATATGCCTTCTAAATTTTTTTCCACCATTACAAATCTGATTCACCTCGGGACCTCCATGGATTTTTTTATATGGCCCACTAAAATTAACCCTGCATCACCCATTTACAAATTTTCAATTAATCATTAAGACAATTTTATTACACTTAAAACCCATACCCAATCATTTTCAAACTTGTATAATGCAAAGACATAAAATCATTCATAAATCCATGCAAATTTCTCACTCAGATAAATATACCTATAAGTTACCTAATCTTTCACCTTCACCTAGCTCTGATGCCTTTTTTGACTGTATTTTATTGAAACTAGGCCTACTTCTTGTATGCCTTCTATCATCCCCTAATACCACCTAATGCACAATTTGTTATTCTATGTTTAAGAAGGATATGAAAGTCCTATTCATATGCTCTAAGATCATGAATAATTATAACCTCACTTATCCAATCTTATTATAAAATCAATTCAAAAACCACTCTCAAACAATCTTATTTTAACATTGTCAATTACTGGTTAGGTCAATAGGTAAGTATGTCAATTACTCATAATAGAGTTTATCAATAGGTCAATTACTCATTAGGTCAATAGGTTAATTATTCATTAAGTTTCTTGGTCTCTAGACCTAGTTGTTTCTCTGATAGATCAATTTCTAAAAATAGAGTTTTTAGCTCTTAAAGATTATATTTCAATTAGTCTTTTAGGAATTATAACATTTTCTAACCATTACCAAAGTTTATAGAACTCAAATCAACCAAAAACTCATCTTACCCAAGTTTTAACATGTTTTGTAGGTTGAGAGTTTAGCAAAACTATTGTTTCAATGCTTCCTGACCAAAAAATAAAACTACCAACATGTCTATGGGAGAGGATAAAATTTAATATTAGTATATTGGCCTCCCATTAGGACTGATAGACAAACCCACCATCCATTCCAACCTCAAGAACGCCCTTCTCAATATAAGAAAAATGCAAAATTTTAGCCTAAGTTGAAACACACGTAAAATAAAACTTGCAAGTCATTTTTGTGAACCATTAGATATTTACCCTACCAATTTAAGACCTATAATCACACTCTATATCACTTAGGTAGAGCCTTCAAGAGTAATCTGTTGAATAAGTTACAGTGATGGGTCTAAAAATGCAACTTTTTGGCATTAAACAAACAACTTCTTGAGTTCCAACTGCCATTTTTTGCTTCTGAGACATCCACCTAAAAATATATCACTTCAATCACATCTAGATAAAAAAATTACATGTTATCACACCACCAAAACAATCAAATCTACCCAGAAGTGTATTTTCACTACCATTCCAGAGTGCATAAACACTAACAACAAATGTTGTCAAAGTTTAAGTTGTGGCTATAGAACTATGGTTTTGATATTTTTGACCAAAAAATGACACTAAAAACATATACGAGGGAGTGGATAACATCTAGGACAAGATTCTTGTCCTCTGATTAGGCCTGATCGACAAACCCACTACACATTTGGCCTCAAGAATGCCCTTCCCAATACAAGAAAAATGCAAATTTTTAGCCTAAGTTCAAGTACACGTAAATTAAAAATTTTAAGTCATTTATGTGAACCATAAAATCTCTACCCTATCCTTTTAATCTCTCTAATATAACCCTAGAGCACTCAGGTGTAACTTTTGAGAGCAATCGGTTGGACAAGTTATAGTGTTGCGTCCAAAAATGCAACTTTTTATCATTGAATAAACAACTTCTTGAGATCCAAATACCATTTATACCTCTAGGAAATACATGTTATCACACCTCCATAACATTCAAATCCATCTATAAGTGCATTATCACTACCGTTTTGTAGTATGAAAACACTGACAACAAATATTTTCAAAGTTTAAGTTGTGGTTAGAAAATTGTGGTTTTGATGCTTCCTAAAAAAAATGACACTGATAACACATTTGGTAGGGGTGGATAAATTCTAGGACCATTTTATTGGTCTCCCATCAGGCCCGATCGATAAACCCACCAACCATTTTGACCTCAAGAATTCCCTTCCCAATACAAGAAAAATGCAATTTTTAAGCCTAAATTCAAACACACATAAAATGAAACATGTAAGTCATTTACATGAACCATAAAATATATCTCCTACCATTTAATCCCTCTAATCTTACCATAGATCATTCAATTTAAACCTTCAAGAGCAATCCATTGGACAAGTTGTAGTGATGGGTCAAAAAATGCAACTTTTTGGCATTGAACAAGTAACTTCTTGAGCTCCAACTGCCATTTCTACCTCCAAGACCTCCACCTGGGAATATATCACTTTGATCATGTTTAGATAGGTACATTACATATTATCACACTACCATAATGTTCAAATCCACCTAGAAGTGCATTTTCACTACCGTTCCAAAATGTAGAAACACTGACAACAAATGTTGTCAAAGTTTAAGTTATGGTTACAAAACTCTAGTTGTGATGCTTCTTGACTGAAAAATAACATAAAAAACAAATTTATTGGGTGGATAAAATATAGGAATAGGTTTTTAGCCTCCTATGAGGCCCAATTGACAAACCCACCACCCATTCTGGCCTCAAGAATGCCTGCCTAATACAAGAAAAATACAATTTTTTAGCCTAAGTTCAAACAACCATAAAATGAAACTTGTAAGTCATTTACATGAACTATCAGATCCCTACCCTAGCTCTTTAATCCCTCTAATTTCACACTAGATAAATTAGGTGTAATCTTAGGGAGAAATTCATTGGACAAGTTGTAGTGAGGGGTCCAAAAATGCAACTTTTTGGCATTAAACATGTAACTTCTTAAGCTCCAACTGGCATTTCTACCTCCAAAACCTCTACTCGAGAATATATCACTTGGATCATATCAAGATAGGAAAATTAAATATTATCACATAACCATGACATTCAAATCCACCTCGAAGTGCATTTTCACTACCATTTCGAAGTATAGAAACACTGATAATAAATGTTGTCAAAGTTTAAATTGTGGTTGCAAAACTCTAGTTTTAATGCTTCCTGACTAAAAAATGATGCTACCAATACGTTTTTGGGGGTGGATAATGTCCAAGACTAGATTTTTGGCCTCCCATCAATCTCGATCAACAAACCCACCACCCATTCTAGCCTCAAGAATGCCCTTCCCAATACAAAAAAAATGTAATATTTTAGCCTAAGTTTAAACACCCATAAAATGAAACCTTTAAGTCATTTCTAGAGCTTCGATCACATCCAACATGATATTCTCTTAGCCTCAAGAATATATAATTCTTTATTGATAGTGCTAACCACGTGAAGGTGGAAGCTTATCTGGTACCACTAACCTACAAAACATTATTAGCAAGTAATTAAAAATAAAATTTATATGTACTACCTAGAAAATAAAAAATATTTTAAAAAATTGATTACATCTACATTTGAAAATTCAACATACCTACGTATTTCAATCCAATGAACCACTAGGATCTATTCTAACCTTGATAGTATCAAAAATAACTTCATGGTCAGATTCCCAAACTTTCCATAATTTCTTATTTAATGGCCTCCCATGATATTTTTGTAATTGAATATTCATTGCAAGAATCAAATTTGAAGAGTGCATTATCTTCCTTTGTGTGTCAAACTCTTCAAATAACCATTAATCTAAATATTTTATAGGATATCATCGAAACCATGTACCAGTGACTGCTACTGACCCAGTGGGATAGTCAATGTTTTCTCCATCTATAATTGGGGAAATCAATTTTTTATTTCATTCTACACCAACACAAGTAGTAATTAGTGCCCTCTTCATTATCCTAATTTTCAATAATTACAAAAACATGACTTGTGTCACAAAAAACCATTTTTAGTGACAATATAAAGATATATAATGAGAATAAATTATACATAATGAAAAATATTCTACCTGGATGCACTATATTAGATACATGGTCAAAGTCATTTGATGATGTCATATTTGATTGGAATTAGAGGTTTGGAACTCCAATCATCTACCCACTCTTATGACTCACACTCATTCCAAATAGAGTCCACACATGCAGAATCAAAACATGCCAAGTGTCTCATATGAATAGTCCAAGATCTTGCATTTGAGCTACGAAATGAGTGGTCACTTGAAAATTCAATATGTTTCCTACAACAACAATTGGTGCATGTGTGATTTATTTTTACATTAAAAAGTTTGGTCATCTCAAAATATCTTTGAAAAATAAAAATTTGTGGATGTTTTTTTAAAAACTTAGAGTATAATTATGTTTGAGTCATATCCAATAAATGTTTTGGATGTGGTTTACAGTTACAAGAATAACTCTTCTTTTCATAACATCTCTTTCATTAGGAAAAACTTTTGTATTGTCTTTCCAAAATTGAGCAAGTAACTCTTTTAGAGTATCATCTACAACCTTGTCCTTTTGTGGAAGTCTACCAAAAAATGCCCAGAGCTCATTGGTATTAGGTTCATTAAGTCTTTCATGTCTTTCAATTGATTTAATTATTGTTTTTGTATTTATATTAAGTGTTGAGCTTATTTTTTAAACCACTCATTTTTTCTCTATTTTGTCAGTTAATGCACAAGTTTTAAGTATACGCTGGGCAACATTACAATCTTGGGTGGATGATTTTGGGCCTACAATATGATATACATCATGTAAATTTTCAACAATTTCATTGTTTTCATCATCCATGCTATATGTTCTTAGTCCTAATATGTACATTATAGGTCTCATCTTAATCAATTTTATCAATGAAACAAATATTTGACATCTTTGACTATCATAATTCAAATTATGAAATAAAGTATCCAAAATTTATTAAGCTAGTCTTCTTGAATAGCAATCAGACATATTGTTATGCATTGGTTCTAAAAATATTTTCATCGACTTCAATAAAGTACTTGTATTTAATACACATAATTCTTGGAGGTGTTGTTAATGGTGGAATTTATTGAGAGGGTGTCTCAAAATAGTTATTCATTTCATTGTTTAGAGGTGGGATGACATTTTCTTCATTATATGTTTCCATAAAATTTTCTTTATGGTTAATTTAATCATTATTTATTTCCATCAAATTTTATTCATTCATGGGGTGAAGCAATATACATAGACTCATCATCAACAAAATTAAAAACTTGGAACTTTGAATGTAAAATTCCAACATTATCTAATTCATTATTATTCATTTCATTATGGTTAATTTCATCATTATTCAATTAATTATGGTCAATTTTATCATTATTTAATTTATTATTGTCAATTGACTCATTATCTATGGCATTTGGTTCATCAATATTAGGGTTTGTACCTTGTCTACCATGAACTTTTTGCATTCATATCTTGTTTTTCTCTCTCAAATATTCTAATTCCTCTAGTGTTTTTTTCAATATTTTCCTCTATCTTGAATGTGATCCGTCACCCATCAAGGATAATTGATAGCTTTTCAAAGGTGGGGCCAAGTACACAGGTACCATAGGTCCCAGAAAGTATGTAGAGAATGTTTGTGGGGATAAAATTCTCGATTTGGGTTTAAAATAGACGTAGAAAACTAAGCTTAGTCTATAATCATAATAACATGATCATGTTATTACATAACATGATCACATTATTACATAACATGATCACATTATTTATTATACTAGGTTATGCTTCAACATATATATTAAGAAGCATGTGTTAAGAATAATGTGATTGT
The DNA here is from genome assembly GCA_037957365.1 of Torreya grandis. Taxonomy (NCBI): domain Eukaryota; kingdom Viridiplantae; phylum Streptophyta; class Pinopsida; order Cupressales; family Taxaceae; genus Torreya; species Torreya grandis. The sequence goes on along the minus strand of JARHVA010000756.1, from coordinate 2,601,175 downwards.
GTTATGTAATAATGTAATCATGTTATTCTTATTACTCGATTAGGGTTATAAATTAACACTAAAAATTGAGTGTTGTCTATGTTAAGAATATTGTGATCACATTATTAAATAACACGATCGCATTATACTCAATATAGATTAGGGATTAAGGCATCAATGCATAGGGTTTAGGGATTATAATTTATGTTAAAGGGATTAGGGATTATAATTTATATTTTAGGGTGTAGGGATTAGGGCATATAGGATTTAGGTTTAAGGGTGTACATAAGGTCTAATTTCTCTATGCCATGTGTGAACCTAATTTTTACTACAAAGGATGTTAATTAAGACTAAATTGACTGGTAAATAGGAAAAGTTTTTGGTTTACAATTTAGGGTATAGTGTTTAGGGCTTATTTAGGGTACATAGGGTCAATCACAAAGGTAATTCTTAGTCTAAATGATGTTAATTTGGAATAAAATGATTGGTTTAGGGTTTAAAGAGTTTATATTTGTGGTTTAGAGTTTAGGGATTAGAGTAAAGGTTTTAGGGTATATAAGGTACAATCATGATGGTGATAAATGTAAATTGGAGCTGATCAACCCCCACATCACATTTTATAGTCATGAAATTAGGTTGAAAGGGCTAAAAATATCCCCAATAAACTTTAGATGTATATCTAGATTGGTACTCCAAAGGCTAAGTTTTGGCCATAGGTTTAAAAAATACAATTTATGACATCTCATGATAAAATCAGTCATATTGTAAGGCATGTATGTTTGTGACATGTAATGGGCATTAGGGTTTAGGTTTAAAGAATTGTATATAATTTCTAATCACTCTATGCCATGTGAACCTAATTATTACTATAAAAGATGTTAATTGGGACTAAATTGATTGGTAAATAGGGAAAGCTTATGGTTTACAATTTAGGGTATGGTGTTTAGAGTTTATGGTTTAGGTCTTAGGTTTTAATATATATATATGGTATAGGGTACACATGGTTAATCACAAAGATAATTGAAGATAATTTGAATCCCTCGAACCCATTTGTCATTATACCCTGAATGTCATTGTGTAGATTGAGTGATTTATTCAAATGGGGCAATTAGTCATGTGATTTAGGCCAAACTAAGCCCTGTGAACTTAATTCTTAATCTAAATGATGTTAATTTGGGATAAAATGATTGGTTCAAGTTTTAAAGAGTTTATATTTATGGTTTAGAGTTTAGGGATAAAGAAATTTAAGGACTGAGGCTTAAGGTATAAGTTTTAGGGTATATAAGGTACAATATTGAATGCAATTAGGGCAAATTTGAGCTCCTTGAACCTATATTTGTGAGTAAAAAATGTCATTTTGAACTCAATTATCCCCTAGATCATCACAAATTGAACCAATTAAGTCAATTATGGTTTAATAAGTGATGCAATTTTGACCAAGTTCATCATTGTGAACCTAATTCTTACTATATATATAAAGGATGTTAGTTGGGGCTAAATTTATTGGTTTAGGGTTTAGGGTATATAATTTAATGGGTTTAGGGTTTAGGGCTTATGGCTTAGGGTTTAATGTAAATGGTATAGGGTTTAGGGTTAAAGTTAAATGGTATAGGGTTTAAGATATTAGATATAAGGTCTAATCACTAAGGTAATTGAATAACATTTGAGCTGCGTTTTCACCTATTTATGACAATTACCTTTATGTTTGCATTTCTAAGAAAAGTAGGGTCATTTATGCCATGTACATATTGCATACATGTTATACAATTGATTATCTATAAATTTGGTTTAGGGGCTCATTTTTTCTTAGATCACACCCCTAATTACACAAATTAACTAATTGGATCAATTCATGATAGAATCAATCTTTTGATTTTGCCCCAAATCATATCTTGCTCTAGAAAGGGTTCAAATTAGCCTCAAATGCCTCAATTAAAAGAATCAATTATCCTCCTCTTTGGTTAATTAGGTTGAAGGGGCTCAAAATAGACCTAATTTAATTTAAATGCACATTTAGATTGGTACTCCAAAGGCTAAGTTTTGGCCATATGTTTAAAAAGTACATTTTATGACATCTCATGATAAAATCAATTATATCATAATGCATGTATGTTTGTGGCATGTAGCGAGCATTAAGGCATAGGGCTTACAATTTATGTTTTAGGGATTAGGGTTTAGGGTTTAGGTTTAAGGACCTATATATAATGTATAATCACTCAATGCCATGTTCAAACCTAATTATTACTATAAAGGATGTTAATTGGGACTACATAAATTGGTAAATAGGAAAAGTTTATGGTTTAAAATTTAGGGTATAGTGTTTAGGGTTTATGATTAGGGCTTAGGTTTTAATGTATATATTGTTTAGGGTACACATGGTAAATCATAAAGATAATTGAGGACAATTTGAATAACTTGGACCTATTTGTGACTATAGAATGTGTTTTTGGGTTGTTATTATACCCCATGTCATTGTGTAGATTGAGTGAATTAGTCAAATGGGGTAATTAGTAATGTGATTTAGGCCAAAGTAAGCCCTGTGAACTTAATTTTTAGTCTAAATGATGTTAATTTGGGATAAAATGATTGGTTTAAGGTTTAAAGAGTTTATATTTATGGTTTTGAGTTTAGGGATTAGGGCTTACGGTATGGGTTTTAAGGTATATATAAGGTACAATCATGATGGTGATTATGATAACTTTTTGTGCCTTAAACCTAGATCTGTGAGTAAATAATGTGCTTTTGGGATCAATTAACCCCTGCATCATCATCGATTGAGCTTACAAAGTCAAATGTGGTAATGAGTGATGCAATTTTTACCAACTTCATCGCTATGAACCTAATTATTACTATATATAAATGATGTTAATTGGGGTTAAATTTATTGGTTTAGGGTTTACAATTTAAAGGGTTTGGTGTTTAAGGCTTATGGCTTATTGTTTAAGGTAAATGGTATAGGGTTTATGGTTTAAGTTAAATGGTACATGGATTAGGGTTTAAGATATCAAATATAAGGTCTAATCACTATGGTAATTAAAGAAAAATTGAGTTGCTTGTTTACCTATTTGTGATAATTACTTGAACATGTTTGCATTTCTGATTAAAGTAGTGTCAGTTAATCCATACATGTTGCATACATGTTATACAATTGATTGAGCCATAAATTTGGTTTAGGGGATCAATTTCACCCAAATCACACCCCTAATTACACAATTTGACTAATTGGATCAATTCATGATAGAATCAAACTTTTAATTTTTCCCTAACTCATATCTTGCTCTTTAAGGGGTTTAAATTGGCCTCAAATGCCTCCTAGATTAAATGAGTCAACTCTTTGGTTAATTATATATGACATGACATTAGGGTTAATTTTACTTCAAATCACATTGAATATATAATTTAAAATATGTTCATGTGGCTCATCTTGACCCTAATTACCTCCAAAATTAAACTAATCAAAATTTACATTCATTAGTTGATGACTTCAAGTTTATTGAGCTCAAAACCACATTCTATACATGTAGAACTTACATATATATAAATTATGTTTCTTTGCTTCAACTGAGCTAATCAAATTAGAGCTGATCAACCCCTAAATCACATTTTATAGTCATACAATTAGGTTGAAGGGGCTTGAAATATCCTCGATTTACTTAAAATTCATAGCTAGATTGGTACTCCAAAGGCTAAGTTTTGGCCACAGGTTTAAAAAATGTATTTTATGACATCTCATGATAAAATCATTTATATCGTAAGGCATGTATGTTTGTGACATCTCTGAACTTGACAAAAGACAACTTATTATATGCAAAATAGGGTACTAATGCATTAATATACCTTGTTAATAGATCCTTATATAACTTTACTTACTAACTCAAAAAATATTATCAGAGACTTAGATAATACTACAAAGTTTATAAAAGTTTTTTACAAGTTCCAAACATCACCAATTATCCACAAAAACTAACGTAGTCTTGTTTAACCAAATTCAACCTCTTTTAGGACTATATACACTCTTGACACAAAATACAATGACCCTTGATTTATTTGTTGTTATTACAAAACACCATTTTAATCTTGTGAAGACTATAATTTCCTTTTCAAATACCAACTTTCAAATAACTAATCCTTAAACATTTATAATATCACTGAACTCTCTTTTGAACCTAATACTCTAGGCTCGTTAGTACTTAGTCAGAGGATCCTTGTACTCCAATTGATTTTTAGACAATAAAGTTTATTTGATAATGTAAAAAATGAGATATAAATGAAATCTACCAAATTATGAGTGATTTGGATTCATGGATCACGAAAAACTAATTTTTGACTTCTTGACCCTATCTAGGATGAACTAGGATTGTCTGCATTTTAAGGAATATTAGACTCATGTAAAATAAATAATAAATTTATTCATAGGTTAATACATCTCCAATTATCATTCAATGCTATCAAATCTTGACAAGAACATTGGTCCTAAACAACAATCTTAATCAACCAAACTTTGTTCTTAAGACTACTAGGCCTAATGGCTCCTTTAGTAGGTCAAAATGCAAATTTAGATTTTAGGGTATTGTGAATATATAATGTGATCACGTTATTAACATGATCATGTTATTAGTTAAGGTGATCATGTTACTAATGTATTTAATAATGTGCTCACATTAATACTGTGAACAATGTGATCGTGCTATTTGAATTTGAATTTAATTCACATGCCTTTTAGCTCAGGAATGGCTTGGATTGTCAAGCCAAAAGCTTGGACCTATCAATGTATAGCTGGGTTTTGAGAGTTATGATAAAAAAATTCAACTTAAAAAAAAAATGGGGTAAAAAAATTATTAAACTTAAAACATTAGATTACAAAAGTGTCCAAATAGCCCACAAGACAGGCAAACCAAAAACAACAGCCTCAAACCTCAACTCCACCAATATCTTCAGTAAGAATGGGTTCCAATTCCTGACATAAATCACCAGGTAGCTGCTCCCATTCATCTGCCTTGTGGCCTTCTCCCTCTTTCGATGCCCATTTCACCAAACAATCAGTCACCCTATTCCACTCCCGTGAAATGTGGGCATAGGATACCGACTCCATGCAAGAACTCACCTATAAAATCTGCTGCACTATCGTGGCCAACTGCCAGCTCACATCAAAAATTTTCCTTTCCAAGATCAAGTTAATCAGGACCTGAGAATCAGCTTCGTAGATCGCCCTCCTCCAACCCAAAGCATAAGCTCTCCTCAAAGCATATGGGATAGCCAAACCTTCCATCTTATTAACCATATGCACTCCCTGATATGCCGAGAAAATAAAAACCACAGATCCCAAAAAATCCCTAGCAATCCCACCAATCCCAGCCTCCCCTGGGTTGCCCTTGGATGACCCATCCGTATTAATTTTCAAAAGCCCAGCAGGTGGAGGCATCCACTTCCCCAACTATTGAACTTTTCGCTGCCCCTGTGTACCATGTCTAACACAAGCCGAGATCAGAGATAACTCTCTTATGTCAAATCATTCTAGCACCTCAATATCCCCTTTTTTCAATGGTAGCATAACCTCGCTCTTCACTTCAATAGATTCCTGGATCATTCCCTTAATTCTGCTCCAGACCTGCTGAGTCACCAATTTTTCCCCCTTAAAAATCTTCTAATTTCTTTCCAACCAAACTTGCCAAAGCAAGAAAATAGGGCCAGCGTACCACGCATCCTATAAGAAGGAAGTCGAAGAAGGGGGACGGCCCACTCTAGACCAAAAATCTACCAAAGAGACAATGTGGATGCACTGGCATCGCCACGCGTCCCACCAGAAGTGCCATAGTTGAAGAGTGAAGGGACAGTGAAAGAAAATGTGAGAGGAGTCTTCCTCCTCTCTATTGTAGAGCACACACCTCAAAGGACCAGCAAATACCTATTTCCAAATATTGTCCCATGTCAAACATCTATTCCACACTAAAGTCCATGTAAAATAGTTACACTTCGGCCATGAGAAACCATTCCAAACTTTCTTCCACCACTAAACTTCCCTCTATCCTCATACTACTAGGAAATCAACTCCTAATAGCCATAGGACACTGTATACTTCCCCTTGGGGTTCAGGGACCAAGCTAACACATTGTTGTCCATAAGTGCATTATAACTACATCAGGATAGAATATTCTATAGGTCTGCACACTCTGCCTCCAAACCAAGAATCGGCCACTCTTCTGGGGACTTCCATTTGGAAATCACCACTTGCCCCTGAAAGGAAAGAGATTTAAAGTCACACACCCTTTTCCAGCCAGCTTCACAAAACCTCTGGGCCAGAGTACTCAACTAAATCAGGAACAACAGCCAGGAGGTCAAATTTAATAATTTCCCGAAATTCTTGGAAGAACTCAATCAGGAAGCCATCTAGACCAAGCGCCTTTCCTTTTTGCATCATAAAGACCATCCTCCTTAACTCCTCCAAGGATATATCCCTCATCAAATGCTCATTCATATCCCTGGTCACCAAAGAGGGAATACAAGACAGGATCTGGACCTCTTTAGTCGAGTCCCTTTACACGTCCTCCTTGAATAACAAAGCAAAATACTACACTACCTCATCAATGATACTTTGCATAGAAGAAATAGTCTCCCCGCTGTCCAACACCAAAGAAGTAATCCCCATACCATGCTGTCTAGCTCGAACTAAATTGAAGAAGAAATCTATGTTCTTATCCCCTTCTCTAAGCCGTTCGATATGGGCCTTTTGTTTCCAAAATATTTCCTCCCTTAGTTCCCATTCCTCCAAATCTTTTAAGGCCCTGGCTTCCTCCCTCAGCAAAACCTCAGTCATTCCCTCATCCTGAATGGTTCTAGTAATGACATTAAGCTCCATCTGTGCCTCATTTTTCTTTTGGAAAATGTTCCCAAAACTTTGTCGATTCCTCTTTTTGAGCTGGTACTTGACGAATTGGATAAACTTAACAAAAGTATACATTATTATTCCTACAGCAGGACTACCCCTCCTCCACCAATCCGCCACTCATCCAAACAGGTCTGGGTCCCTGAACCACATACGCTGAAACTTGAAAGGTGCCTTCAAAGGCTTGTGGATAGAAGAAATGACCAATTTTATTGGCCAATGGTTTGAGCCCCTCCAATCAATAATCTCAAGGTAGGAAGACCACGAACCCCCCACCCAATAGCAGGAGGTCATGAATCTATCTATACGCTCTGCAATGCACCTATCCCCCACTCTTCAATTGTTCTAGGTAAAGCATCCATTAACTGGCTTGATATCCACTAAATTGAGTGCCTCAATATTATCCCAGAGTAGGAGAGAAGAAATTTCTAGCCGTACATTACCTCCTCTCTTCTCTGTTAAATCAAGAATATCATTAAAGTCTCTTGCCACAATCTAAGGCAAATAGGGAAATAATTGACAAAGAAAGTGGATGTTTTTCTAAACAAGAAGTTTACCTTGGAAATCTGTAGGAGCATAAACATTGGAAAAAAAGACTGATTCACCTGACTCAATACATGAAGCCACCATAGATAAAGAGGATTTAAAGGAAATCCAGGACACAGGTTGGATCTTGCGCGGATTCTAGAAACAAGCCACGCCCCCCAAAGATCCATGAGCTCCAATGCACTGCCATGAACCATACCTCCATAACTTAGGTGAAATATTCCTCATATCATCCATAGAAACTTTTATTTCTAAAAGAAAGAGAATATTAGGTACTTGACATCTAACTAATTCCCTAACAGCCTTTTGTTTGGGATTGCTATTCAGTCCCCTTACATTCCATGAGATAATGATCATTTCAGAGGAGTTAAGAAGTGCGAGTCTAAGGTCCTAACCACACCAGACTCCACCAAGGTCTCCCCAATCATCTTGAGTCTATCTGTGTCCTTCTTGTGCCCCACTTTAGCACTTTTTTTTGACGTCCCCTTCTTTCCCTCCCTCTGGAGAATACCCAGGTGAGGAGAAGATTTTACTTTCTTATCTACTTCTGTCCCCACAACCCTTACCAAAGGGTAAAGGTCCTCTCCATTCTATTCCAAGTACCTATATGTTGCCTCACCCCCCAATTCCTCTGTCTACCCCTCAACAGCCATGGGTAAGGCTGACTCTTCCTGAAGAACCACCAAAAGATTGGCTGAATTAATCTCTAGTACTGAACTTCCCACGAACTACTCGACACTCATTAATCCTAGAATTACTTCTTGTTGGCCCAATCCATCCAAGATTTCAAACCTGTTGAAAGAGTCATCATTGTGCCTCTCCCTAAGGGTACTCTTCTAGCTCGTGTTATGGCTTCAAGCTTTCACTTGTACAAAACCTTCAGTATCCCTGCTCTCCCCAACCCCTGATATCTTCCCTTTATTGGTGCTAGGAATGCTGCTAGGTGGCAGTTGGGGATGTTGCTCCATTGTCTTAGCCTTCAGACATCTATGCACTAGGTGTCCATACTCATGGCAAAGACGACACCTAAAGGGAAGGGTCTCATAGTCCAATTGTTGCACCCAAGAGTATGAACCCACACTCATCTCCAGTGCATCAGGCAGTGGTTTGCTCAAATCAATTTCCACACAAATTCAAGCAAAAGTCATGACTTTCTTACCTAAAGTTTGAGTTGAAGACCCCATCGACCTTCCAAGCGTCAAAGCTAACATTAGGAGAACATCCTCATGACATCATTCAATAGGAATTCTGGGGAGCCTAACCCATATCAGAACCTGAGTTGGTAATTCCTCAGAAGGATTAAACCCAACATGCCAAGGTTTAACAAAAAGTCTGACCTGATTGTAAAAGTATGGCCCTCCCTCAAAAACCCTATTGCGGTCAGCTAGGCATACAAATGTGACCTCCATTTCTCCCTCTAGCTCCCACACTCTCCTGGCCCAACCCTACAGAAATTGAAGGGAAACTTTCAGACCCAAAAACTTGCAATACAAAGAATGCTTGGAATAATATTCCACATCCTCCAAAATTATATCAAAATAAATTACCAGTTTAGGTCATTCCTTGCATTTCTCTAGGAAACCATTAATCTTCATAATCTTGGATCCCTCAGGTAAGCTCCATTCCATTGCTCCTAGATTTTGGGAAGAAAACTCCTGACCTACTGTTTTACCTTGCTGCTCTTGCCTGTTCATGCCCATAGTTGCACTAAATTTTTTGCCAAGCATAGTTTTTAAAGGCTCCTATTGAGCCATGATCACACCCTCCTTGGTCCAGCATGACCCTATGATGCCTCTACCTGATGCCTCAGCCCTTTGCCACTCCCTCGCTCCCCCAAACTACACTTGTGCACACCAACCCACCGCTTTGAACAGGCTAGGGCACGGTTGCCCTAGCTTGGCCGCGACATGCACACGCTGTAGCCTATCATTCTCCTCAGTCGATCCTCCCCCTATCATAGCTTAACAAAATTCAACTTTGATTTCTAAATGCACTAAGAATTTTAATGTGAAAATTCAAAATATTAATACCATCATGATGGTCACACTCTCCTCTTTCAAAAAATATGATTTTTATAATTTTTGGACTAATTTAAGGTTTTAAACTATGTGGATTTCTAACTATAATTTTTTAGGCCACTACATGTCACAAACATACATGCCTATACATGTTCATGTGATTTGTCTTTCGTTGTTTTAAGTGAAAACAAGTTATATGATCACAAACTAGGATTAATTCTCTACACATTAAAAAAAAAAAAATCATTTTTTTGAGGTAGTTAGGTTCACCATATGGATGGCTATCCATTCTTGTGTCAGTTTTTACGATCTATTTACTTTCAAAATTCATAAAAAAAAGTATTCATTGAAAAATTATAAATAAATATAGGTCACAAACTAGAAGATATTATCTAAATTTTTCTCAAAGGGTTTCAAAGAATATTAAACACTGCTTAGAAAATGGTGCACACACAACCATCTATCTACTTTATTTTTTAAAAAAGTAGGAGTTTCTCTTCAAATTTTGGATGTTTGACCTAGTTATACTTAACCATTAAAAAAAAAATAGTGTTTTGGAAACTATACTCAAAATGCTACATTTCATGTTTTTACACCATCTTCAAATTTGGAGTGTAGATATCTCAAATTATCCATAGAAGTTTAGATTTATAAATTTTTAGAAAAATCATATCCACAGGTGAGTCAATTTTTGTCCCCAAACTTTGTCCACTTACCCCATGATAAATTTTCACTCCGAGGAGAATGTGTTTGTACAAGTAGTTACAAGGAAACAATATGCAGAGAGGGATTTTATCATTTCTAAATGCCACTGGATCATATAATTAGAAAGCGTTGTTAGGATAAGCATCCTAACCTTGTGATAGAAAAAGTCTTGATGTAACAATAAACCCAACTTATTCATAACATATAATAGTAAATTGAACTAGAGCATGATACCATATTCATTAATGCGCAGATATATGGGTAGATTGTTTGCATAATGAGGTGAGAGGGAGTAGTGACTATATTGAATGACCTTTTAAAACTTCTGAGCAGTCTATGAAATGAATATTTATTAAAAATTATCACAAATATTCTGCATAATTTTCTAGAGTGCACACAGTGAGGTTAGCATCATAGTGACAATGTAGTTTGGTATGTAAAGACTAAGAATCCATGGGACATTTATTCTTGCATGGATATTGAGATGGCAGGATATGAATCACCCAATGCTATATTTGAAATTGGAATCACAATTAATATGGTTCTTTGGTCTATCTGGGAAGCTATTGATAACCAACACTCAGTTATAGTCCAGTCACATGAAGCCTCACTGATTATGGTAAGGTAGATCCTTTTGGCCAGTTAGAAGATATGGAAATCAAAGTGGTTGAACTAAGTATATGGGTTTATTTTTAAGTGATTGAAATGAAGACTAATGAAACACAATACCCTATGTTAATTGGTAAAAATAGGCCTATGATGGTCAAATGATCATCAACATAGCGTGCAATCAACTAGAAGTGCACCAAGGGGATAAAATGATTATTATACCCTTAAATAAAGTAGAGCACAAGCCATACATCATACCTAAAGAGTTAGATTCACCATATGCATATGGAGATAGTGGTTGGTTTAAGGGGAGTACACAATCTAGACCTAATGTTCTATGAGATACATAATATAAATTTTTCCATCCAAAGGTGTGTCCTCAAAAATAGATACAATCAACTAAATATTTTGCCTCAAGACCCATGATCAAAAAGGCACCAATTTTATAGTTTCAAATAGATAAATGCAAGTCACCTTTTATGTGATCACTAAATAGGTCAGAAGTATATTTTTATACAAAGCAAGTGTGATAGACATGGAATACATGAAGATAACAAAATAATGTTTTTTACCTTGGGAGACTATGTCTTTAGTTAGTAGTGACTCAAATTCTTACATATTGAATTGGTCAAGGGTAGATCATGAGGTAGGCCCAATGTGCATGGTTTTTTACAGATAACATCAACTACCTCAATACTTTCCAACTGATGACTTGAATCAATTTATTTTAAGATTAGAAAGTCCATAGTATAAATTAGTTACCATGGGATGAGGTCTAAAAAATGTTACACACTTGATAAATGCCATATACTATTAAGGAATAATGGCCCTTTTTCAAGAAGGATAGTGTCAAGAAATGCTTGTTCATAAGTGCATGGATGTGTGTTCCATGTAGGGTGTAGAACCTAAATATTAGGTGTGCATCTTATGATATTAAATATAATCACTCCCAATAGTTTGGTACATGCACTATGAACATATATGGGAGAGAAGGCATTGGCCATAGGTACACAAGATTTCATTCAAAATTTTGTTTTTTAGGAAGAGAATTCTCTGGTACAAAATGCCCTATAGAAGTTGAAAACATTTATATGTTATGGACAAGTAGAACATAATTATTTCAATAGACTCATCTTCATAGCAAGAATCAACCGGATATTTGAATGTAGTTATTCAAAAATTACAAGGAAAATAAACATAAGGAGCAAAATTTCATCAAACCATGTAATAGGATCATAAATGATGAAGAGATGGTAGAGTGCACTAATAGTGATGAGGACTTGGATTTAAATGGACTTTTTGAACTAGATCAAGAAGTGGAGGAGCCTGAATCCAAAGTCACGAATCAAAATGAAGATCAACGACTGTGAAATATTAATATCTAAGAGCAAGGATGCCGAGCAGTGGCAGATTCTATTTCAAGTGGTTCTAATAAAATATATTAGGATCCATTAAATAAGTTGATAGGAATTATTAGGAGAGAACTAGCACCAAAGCTTACGACTTTGGGTGACTGATGGACACAAAATGGGACTTTAAAAGCATTGAAAATATTATAATATTACCAAGATTTATTTCCAACAAAATTCACATAAGTGAAAGGGGTAGACCTTTATCTAAGTGAAATCCATATGGAGCTAAAGGAGTGTGCACAACATGTGAAAAAGTGACCACACAGGTTAAACCCCAACATGAAGTTGAAAGTAAAGGCTGAGCTGGATCACATGCAAGATACATGGATTACATATCCAGTGAAAAAGGTAGATTGGGTTATCCTAATACTAGTGCATCCTAAGAAGTCTAGGGAAATTAGAGTGTGTGGGGATTACTGTGCACTAAATGATGCTTGTATAAATGATCCTTTTCCAATTTCATTCATAGAGGAAGTACTAGAGTAAGCTATATGACATGAAGTGTATTATTTCATAGATGGTTTCAATCGCTACCAACAAATTCCAATCATAATAGAGGATCAATCAAAAATAACATATTTAATAGGGTGGGGATATTTTTAATATAAGGTAATAGTTTTTGGCTGAAAAATTCTCTAGATATGTTCTCTAAGGAGGTGGTCATTATATTCAAATATTTATTCCATGATTTTATTGAAGTTTACTTAGATGATTGGGTTGTATTTTATTTGTTTAAGGAGCACTTGTCTAAGCTATGACTAATGTTGGAACAATGTTAAGCTTTGTACATTTCACTAAATCTAAATAAAATCTTATTTTTCACACCTTTTAGTGTCCTACTGGGACACATAATATGCATGGATGGGATCTTGGTGGATTAAGCCAAAATCACGATAAACAAATTTTACATAGGTGCAAACATTCTTGGGGCATACAAGATTTCATAGGAAATTCATAAAAGGCTATACAACTATATTTTCCCCAATGGAAAAGTTAATTCACAAAGATACAAGGTTTGAATGGACAAATGAGTGTCAAACAACATTCATGGATCTAAAGTAGAGGTTAGTCACAACACCCATTTTGGTTTTTCCTAACTGGAGAAAACCTTTCCATTTTCATGTAGATGCTTCAAGGATATTGGTAGGATCTATTCTCACATAACCAAGAGATGGAGGATTAGATTATCCAATCCACTTCACAAGTCATAAACTCTCAGATACATAAGAAAAATTATACAACTACAGAATGAGAAGCTTTAGCCATGGTGTTTTCATTTCAAAATTTTAGACATTACATTCTAGCAACACCATTTGAATTTTTCACTAATCATCAAGCTCTACTGTATTTAATAAATAAGTATATGTTAGGGGGATGAATATATTATTGGTTGATGTTATTTCAAAAAAATTAGTTTAGGATCAATGTCAAGCTAGGAAGGTAAAATGTGGGACATGATCATCTGATTCAAATATATAAAGGAGAATAACCATAAGAACTTTTAATATAAATCATCAAATGCACATTTGTTTCTCATCTATGTTGGGATAAATAACTGGAAGCACACAATTGATTACCAAGCAACTTAATATGCGGATATAACCAGAATCAATAAGTAACTAGAATTCAGAAATAACACATGATATGAAAGACAATACACAACTTGTATTAAAACTCTTTCAGAAGGAAATACAACAAAGAAGGCTGCCACAGTTCTTCTTCCTTACACACCTCTAGGGCTCCCACACCTTTAGGGCATAAACAATAAATCTTCCCTCAAAGCTCTCTCCCTTAGGTCCCAACACCCAACTCAAATACAGAGTTGGTGTTCACCTTACACCTGTGCTCCACGCACTCCACAAGTGCTCCACGCACTCCCCAAGTACTCAACATACTCCAAGTAGATCCCACCTGATTCTGCTCCCTATTGTGTTGCTGTCCTCTCTGATCTTGCACACTTGAAAATCAATCTAGTTCTGCACACCTGTGAACCTTGACCTTGCACACACATACACCTGCAAATCAATGATCTTACTTACCATGTAGATCTCCTAAAGTAGCCATGCTCACCTGATGACCAAGATCATACATAAATGAAGAACCCTACTGATTCTCCAATCCAGCACCCACACTTGGTACTGTGACACTAGGAGGAACACACCATGCTCACCTCACACATAGAAGGAGCTTATATTATTGCTCTCTTACTCTCTAACACGAGTTTACAATACAACCAATGAGTCTCTTAAATAGATCTCATGCAAACAATAATTAGACACCTAATTACAATAATTAGATCCGCAGCTTCTAGTCTAAAATTGGCTCTCAACATGCAAACACTTGGTTCATCAACTAACTGCTTGTAACATACTCGCAGCTCGAACAACAGGTGACCGATGTTGGTCCCTATTTGCCTGGAGGGTGCCGACACTGGCTGACTCCTGACCAATGTCGGTTGCCTTCCTGTCTTCTCCCTGTTGACATCAGTTGGCCTGACCGATGCCGGCGATAGTAACACTCTGCAACCCTTCGCAACCTCCTTCCCTGCTTGCATCAGTAAATATTTTAGCTCCATAACCTAATAATCTCCCACTTTGAGATAAACAGCTGCAATGTACCTGTACCTATACCTCGTCTAATCTGTTTCCTAGCTTGTATCCCTCTTCAAGATGAATCCTAAAGACAACCCACCACACGACCTGTGGTGCACCTCCTGTCATCCGAGTACCCTGCCACATCCAAACCTACAAACCCATGTAGTGAAGTCCTGACCCTGAATAACATGAATCCCTGCTACTGGTCCCTCTCACATCCCTGAGAACCCACTTCCCTGAATTGGCTCCTAACTCTCTGACAACACCCACTGCTTGGGCAAACTCAGGTCTATACTAGACCTCATGTGATTTCAGACACTGAACTATCTAGCCCTTAGTGTGCTTCGGCTCTGCATCCTGCGTAATGAACCTCACCAACACCTGATTCACATCAGCTCCCACTAGAAACAAAATCACCCTGTGATCTCCCATGTCTCCCATGCCAAATAATTTTGCTGCTCCAAATTCTTCATGACATGCCACTAAACTAATCTTACCCTTAGCTCAGCAAAACCCTGTATGTACAAACCTGCCAGCTCGCATACCATCCACATACAGCAACAGAATGATGTTGCAATCACCATCCCCCTGGTAAGACAAACCACAGTAGTTACCCTGACATTGACTAAAGTCATGCTTTGTCATCCACCTGTCAAAACCTGTACCACTGTCTTGCAGCTTCCTCAAGACCATATAACTTGGTCTTCCGTCTCACGTGTTTGTTCTCTCTATTCTTCAACTAAGGTATCCATTCGTCTCTGTGCTTTCATACCTGTTGGCAACCCTACCAAATCTCTGCTTGGTTTTGCAATCTCTCCATGCCATGCTCCCACTATTTCTTGGATCCTTCCTGCTCTGCACTCAACAACTAGTATAAAGAAGAGGAATAATGAATTTGAGGCTTACTTACCACCTTCAGTCCTCCATATGGGTGTTTGAGATTCCTTGACAGCTTGCTGTCCACCCAAAATCCATTACAGTGACCAACCTCAGTCACCACATAGTCTGCATCCGACCGACGTCGATTCTTATGCCTGTCCTGACTACCAACCTTGCCGACGTCGATGTCCTCCTGCTACCGACGTCGATCCTCCTGACCGACGTCGATCTTACCTACTGCCGATGCGAGTTTCTCTATTGATGCCGGTACCTGTGTTTTTTTGTGAGTGATGACTTTTTACCTGCGAGCTCCTTTGAATCAATCCCATGTCCAACCTGCTCTGCTCAAAAGTATCTAGTCCCATCCACTGGTCTCTGTCTGCCATCTCCTCCATAAACACCAAGGCTTTCTAGTTCTTAAGCTTGTCAAATATATCAGTCTTCCACTTAAGAACATGCATCTCCTTCCTGCTCATGTGACCAAGCCTACGAAGCCATGTCTCTACAACAAAAGAAGAATCAGTAATATAAACAAGTAGATAAAGAGTACCTATTTTCTTACCACCAGCTAATTCAAGTGCATCCGCTGTGAGAGTTCTTGTGCATCTCTCATCACCCAAATTTTTTGAAGAAATTAACCACATCTCCAAACCTGGGACCTGCATGACCTGCTTCAACACCCATGTGTTGACCACCTGCAATTTCAGCTTCACTTCCCCTTTGCCAATTCTTTGGCAAGGCTCACTAGCTCCTCTCCCTGGGGATACATGGAAAGAGGCAACATAATCTATTATCCAAGATTCAACTTTATCCAAAAAACCTCCCAAAGCATCCTGTGCCACAACACCTGCAACATCTACATCTTCAGTTCCTTCATGCTGATCTACTACCAACCAACAATATTCTTTTACCTGCTCTTTCTTTCCATAGGACCGTAAGTGACCATCTGTGCTTTTCAACTCCTCCATTCTTAGCTTACTTTGATCTGCCATTGCTCTACTCACACTCAATCAAAAACCCCTGAGAGTGACCTATAACCAAACACAAAACCTGCTCCCTGCAACCTTAGCTCTGATACCATGTGTTGGGATAAATAACCGGAAGCACACAATTGATTACCAAGCAACTTAATATGTGGAAATAACTAGAATCAATAAGTAACTAGAATTCAGAAATAACACATGATATGAAAGAAAATACACAACTTGTATTAAAACTCTTTCAGAAGGAAATACAACAAAGAAGGCTGCCATAGTTCTTCTTCCTTACACACCTCTAGGGCATAAACAATAAATCTTCCCTCAAAGCTCTCTCCCTTAGGTCCCAACACCCAACTCAAATACAGAGTTGGTGTTCACCTTACTCTTGTGCTCCACGCACTCCACAAGTGCTCCATGCACTCCCCAAGTACTCAACGTACTCCATGTAGATCCCAGCTGATTCTGCTCCCTGTTGTGTTACTGTCCTCTCTGATCTTGCACACCTGCAAATCAATCTGGTTCTGCACACTTGTGAACCTTGACCTTGCACACACATACACCTAAAAATCAATGATCTTACTTACCATGAACTTCTAGTCTAAAATTGGCTCTTAACATGCAAATACTTGGTTCGTTAGCTAACTTCCTGTAATACATGCAGTCCAAACCACACAGGTGACTGACGTCGGTCCCTGTCTACCTGGGGGGTGCCGACGCTGGCCGAATTCTGACCGACATCAGTTACCTTCTTGTCTGATCCTGCCGATGTCAGTTGGCCTGACTGACACTGGCATCTATAACACTCAGCAACCATCCTGAAACCTCCTCCTCTATTTGCATCAGTGAAGCTTTTAGCTCCACAACCTAATAATCTCCCACTTGGAGATAAATAGATGCACTATACCTGTACCTGTACCCCATCTAATCTATTTCTTGGCTTGTATCCCTCTTCAAGATCAATCCTGAAGACAACCCACCACACAACCTATGGTGTACCTCCTGTCATCTGAGTACCCTGCCACATCCAAACCTACAAACCCATATAGTGAAGCCCTGACCCTGCATGTATACCTGCTACTGGTCCCTCTCAAATACCTGAGAACCCACTTCCCTGAATTGGTTCCTAACTCTCTAACAACACCCACTACTTGGGAAAAATCAGGTCTATACCAGACCTCATGTGATTTTGGACACTAAAATATCCAACCCTTAGTGTGCTCCAGCTCTGCATCCTACGTAATGAACCTCGCCAACACCTGATTCACATCATCTCCCACTAGAGACAAAATCATCCTGTGATCTCCCATGTCTCCCATGCCAAAGAATTTTGCTGCTCCAAATTATTCATAGCAAACCACTGAACTAATCTTACCCTTAGCTTAGCAAAACCTTGTATGTACAAACCTCCTGGCAAACATACCATCCACATACAGCAACAGAATGATGTTGCAATCACCATCCCCTTGGTAAGACAAACCATAGTAGTTACCCTGACATTGACTAAAGTCATGCTTTGTCATCCCCCTGTCAAAACCTATACCACTGTCTTGCAGCTTCCTTAAGACCATATGCCCTGGTCTTCCATCTCACGTGTCCATTCTCTCTATTCTTCAACTAAGGTATCCATTCATCTCTGTGCTTTCTTCTAGCTGGCAGCCCTACCAAATCTCCCGCTTGGTTTTACAAACTATTCCTGCCATGCTCCCACTGTTTCCTGGATCCTTCCTGCTCTGCAGTCAACAACTAGTATAAAGAAGAGGAAAAAAAAATTTGAGGCTTACTTACCATCTTTATTCCTCCATATGGGCATTTGAGACTCCTTGATAGATTTTTGTTCACCCAAAATCTATTACAGTGACCAACCTCGGTCACCACACAGTCTGCATCCAACTGATGTCAGTTTCATGCGCCTGTCCTGACTACCAACTTGCTGACGTTGGTGTCCCCCTGCTATCGACGTCAGTCCTCCTAACTGACATTGGTCTTACCTACTACCGATGCTAGTTTTCCTACCAATGCTGGTACCTATGTTCGCCTGTGAGTGATGACTTTTTACTCGCGAGCTCCTTTGAATCAAAACCCATGTCTAAACTACCCTGTTCATAAGTATCCAGCCCCATCCACTGGTATTTGTTCACCATCTCCTCCATAAACACCAAGGCTTTCCAATTCTTAAGCTTGTCAAATATATCTATCTTCCACTTAAGAACATGCATCTCCTTCTTGCTCATGTGACCAAGCCTACAAAGCCACGTCTCTGCAATAGAAGAAGAATCAGTAATATAAACAAGTAGATAAAGAGTACCTATTTTCTTACCACCAGCTAATTCAAGTGCATCCACTATGATATTTCTTGAGCATCTCTCATCACCCAACCTTTCTAAATAAATTAGCCACATCTCCAAACTTGGGACCTGCATGACCTCCTTCAACACCCATGTGTTGGCCGCCTGCGATTTCAACTTCACTTCCCCTTTGCCAATTCTTTGGCAAGGCTCACCATCCCCTCTCCTTGGGGATGCATGGAAAGAGGAAACATAATCTATTTCTGATACCACGTGTTGGGATAAATAACTAGAAGTACACAATTGATTACCAAGCAACTTAATATGTGGAAATAACCAGAATCAATAAGTAACTAGAATTCAAAAATAACACATGATATGAAAGACAATACACAACTTGTATTAAAACTCTTTCAGAAGAAAATACAACAAAGAAGGCTGCCACAGTTCTTCTTCCTTACACACCTCTAGGGCTCCCACATCTCTAGGGCATAAATAGTAAATCTTCCCTCAAAGCTCTCTCCCTTAGGTCCCAACACCCAACTCAAATACAGAGTTGGTGTTCACCTTACACCTGTGCTCCATGCACTCCACAAGTGCTCCACGCACTCCCCAAGTACTCAACATACTCCAAGTAGATCCCACCTAATTTTGCTCCCTATTGTGTTGCTGTCCTCTCTGATATTGTACACCTGCAAATCAATCTGGTTCTGCACACCTATGAACCTTGACCTTGCACACACATATACCTGCAAATCAATGATCTTACTTACCATGTAGATCTCCTAAAGTAGCCATGCTCACCTGATGACCAAGATCATACATAAATGAAGAACCCTACTGATTCTCCAATCCAACACCCACACTTGGTACTGTGGCACTAGGAGGAACACACCATGCTCACCTCGCACACAAAAGGAGCTTATATTATTGCTCTCTTACTCTCTAGCATGAGTTTACAATACAACCAATGAGTCTTAAATAGATCTCATGTAAACAATAATTAGACACCTAATTACAATAATTAGATCTGCAGCTTCTAGTCTAAAATTGGCTCTCAACATGCAAACACTTGGTTCGTCAACTAACTGCCCATAACATACTCGCAGCTCAAACCACAAGTGACTGACGTCAGTCCCTGTTTGCCTGGGGGGTGCCGACGCCGGCTGACTCCTGACCGACGTCGGTTGCTTTCCTGTCTTCTCCCTGCCGACGTCGGTTGGCCTGACCGACACCGGCGACAGTAACACTCCACAACCCTTCGCAACCTCCTTCCCTGCTTGCATCAGTGAAGCTTTTAGCTCCACAACCTAACAATCTATGTGATTCCTGAGAACATGAAAGACATATCCCATTTTATGGAACATGGGATCTTTTTTGCACACTATGTAGAAAGGGATAAAAAGTAGTTGATCATCTTATTTAGCATCATTAATGGTTTTTTGTACAAAATAGGGAAAGAAGATGTACTTTGAAGAGTGGCTTTGGAGTGTAAGTGACCTCATCTTATTGAGGGGCACATCAAGGAATCATAGGTGAATTTTTTTTAGGAGAATCCACTACCAATAAGATACTACAGAGTGGTCTATGGTGGCCTAATCCATTTCAATATGCACATCAAGTTGCAAAACACTATGATATTTTCTAAAGGATGGGAAAGCCTAATCAGAGAGATGAGATGCCATTAAATCTTATTTTGGTAGAGTAGACATTTGAGCAATGTGGAATCAACTTTTCAGGGCAAACCAATCCACCTAGTAAGCATAGTAATGCAAGATACATCATCACTATGACAAACTACTTCACCAAATTGGTGAAAACTATTGTGACACCAAGTTGTAGTGCTAAGGACACAACCAAGTTCTTGTATGGTAATATTATAACCAAATTTGGGTGTTCGATAAAATTGGATAGTGATAAAGGCATATATTTCCTAAATAAAACCATCAAGAATATGAAAAAGAGTTCATGACATCATGCCACAAAATCATAGCATATCATTTATAAGCAAATGGATAAGCGGAGGCATCAAACAAATTCATTGGTGAGATGTTCACCAAAATATGTAGTGTCTAAAGAGATGATTGGGAGGGTCAGATTCCTACAATCATATGGGCATACATGACAAATATAAGCATGTGATATGTTTCATGCTATTTTATCTAGTCTATAGACTTAAAGCAGTAATGCCCATGGAATGCATAGTCCCTAGTCTATGCATTACAATGATTATGAGACTAGGGAATCAAGATTATCTGTAAGCATGGTTGATGGATTTAGTAAGAATATAAAAAAATAGGTAAAGGTCATAATGGACATAGGAATTTAATAGGCAAAGATAGAAAATATGGCATGATCACAACTTGTGATCTAAATAATTCTTTTCAGAACAAGCAGTCTTATTATATGATAGTAGATTTACAATATTTCTTGGAAAACTACACATTAAATCCATCAACAATGCAACAAAAAAATTCCTTGGAAAGATGTTCACCAATATATGCAATGTCTAAAGAGATGATTGGGAGGGTTGGATTCCTACAATCCTATGGACATACATGACAAATTATAAGCGTGCAATAGGTTTCATGTTATTTCAGATGGTCTATAGACTTGAAGTAATAATGCCCATGGAATGCATAGTCCCTAGTATACACATTATAATGATTATGAGACTAGGGGATCAAGAATATCTGCAAGCATGGTTGATTGATTTATTAAGAATATAAAAAATAGATAAAGGGCATAATAGACATAGGAATTTAATAAGCAAAGTCAAAAACTATGGCATGATCAAAACCTTTGATTTAAATATTTTTTTCCAGAACAAGCAATCCTATTATATGATAATAGATTTAGAGTATTTCTTAGAAAACTACACATTTAATGGAAAGGACCTTACATCATTCATGACATCTCATAGAAAGGAACGATTGTCTTAAAATATATTTAGGGAACCATTCTACTAGGACATGTAAATGGTTGTAGGATTAAGCCTTATTATCAATAATCTATATCACTTCTCAAAGAAAAATGAGAGAGGGTGTTAATTAGCACCATGTAGTTTAGGATTTTTTATTAATATATTATTTTATTATCTTAGTTTTAGGTTTATTTGTGTTTATATCATGCGATCTCTATATTGTAGGACATCAGAACTAGATTTGAAAAGTCAAAGTCCCATAGTGAAATTTGTGAACAAATCCAACATGAATGAAAGACAACTTGTAATGGTTACACATGGATCATCAATAAGTCTAGGAATGATGTGTTGACAACCAATGTATGGATAAAAGATAATCAATGGTCATTTAAAACCGTTAATGATGATACACTTGAAATATTTTAGCTTTCCCAAAGCTAATTGAATGTCAGAATGAAAAGATGTTCAATAAAAGAAAGTGGATCAGTGAGAAGATGGCACACCACATAAATAACTATCATTAGGTGGATCAATTATTTTAGATACAAGATAGAAATAGTCAGACCAAAAATAACCAATTGGCATTAAAGCATAATGTGAAATCATGCACAAGAAACTCAACACATTAAAAGCATTCTATCAGATGGATTTAGGTGGGAAAAATTATATAATAAGGGGCACAAGGAACATACGTACATTACACACCATTACAACTAATAAACCTCTATGATTTGAGTCTAATTATATAAATCATTCACAAATTCCCTAACAACAACACCACAATCAAGGAAACTCTTCAAACATAACCATAACAGAGAGCATGGATCATGCACAACTCTTAATCCCTATCACAAATGTATAGAAGGAGGAAATCAGGATCGGTCTTGCACTCAAACAAATCAGATACCATGATCATACCCCTTTGACTTCATCAACACTTTAGAAGCCAATATGTTTAGCTAAGACCAATTAGTAGAAGCATAAGCAGGAGCCCTATTACTCCATCACCCTCTATGAGGCTTTGATACAAAGTAACTCATCAAGATTCTTAATTTTAAGAAGTTATATGAGGTGATGCTCATAACTATTAGTAGATATAATGAAGGTGTGATCCATATTTCATAGGATGTCACCATTTTTATCAACCCTACAACCATGGCATGAACAACACAACTCCTAGCTTAGGGTAAATCCCTTCTACCTTATAAAACCAAGGATCCCCCTATTGATTTAGAAATAAAAGTGAAGTATAATTATGTCAATGCACATTCTCTTGGAGTGTATCACTAAGAATTTTTGGTAAATTACCAAAAACACATGGTAAATAATAAAAAGGGTCATTTACATTACCTACAAAATGATCAGGATGCATGAGAACTTTAATTAGCCTATGTTTTTGGATTCTAAGCTCATAACTAATATTGACAAGTCCTAATTAGAACATCATAAGTGTTTCAATACCAATTTTTGGTTATATTGCTCTATTTTATGTAGTAGAAGTCACTAGAGAGTCCAATCAACCTAGATGAAGACATTTGGTCTGTGACTACATTTGCCAACCTTGCTTGGACCAAGATAGTCTAATATTACAATTATTTGGATATATTTAATCAATGGTGGGTTGAGATCCAAGCCCTAATCATCTCACACCTTAGCGTACCCAAGGACATTCTATAATATCTATGGAAGCACTAATCTATCATAAAGCTGCATGATGGGATTCACATCAGAGTCCATGAGATACCCAAGAAACAACCACTCCACTAACCTTAATTACAATGGTAGATGCTAGGTATAAGTTTTACAATAAAAATCCTTGACTGAATAATCAATGTAACCCTTACAGTCTATGTTAAGCACACACTTATACTGAGAGGGGGTGAATCAGTATAAGATATTTTTTTGCTTTCAACTATTAATCTTAAATCCAAAACCTCAAATTACTCCATAATTAATATATTCAAAATAATCAAAGAATACAATGTAAAACCACATAATGCAAATAGACACAGATTTGCGTGGAAACCCTTTTGGGAGAAAACCACGGAGCAATTCTCTTAATATAAATATTCGTAGGCACCAACCTACTAGAGCACCAACCCCAAAAACAATTTTGTAGGCACCAACCTATAGGATCACCAACCCCTTTCACTGAGCACAAACTTAGCAAGAGACACCAATCTCTTCAAAATGAAGGCACCAACCTTCTCAAAAAAAATCACTCTTCTATCTCAAATTTGTTGTCAAAACAATGGATGATAGAACACTTGCTTTATCTCCTTTAGATTCAATCTACACTTGAGTGTTTTCATTGCTATACTCTTCCTTATACTTGCTGATTTTTTCTTTTTAATATTCTCACAAAAATTTGCCTTTAAAATTTTTGCTCTACTTTAATATATCTTCCACTTTTGAATCTACTCTTTTGCCATTCGTTATGCACTTATTTATAACCCACAGAAAGCCACAAATTAAGGTCATGACTCTTCAAGTGAAAAGGTCCTTTCGAACGGTCACAACTCCTCCCAATATGTCGGCCAAGGTTGACAATTTCGTCGACATTTTCGTCAACAATTCTGTTCACTTCCATCAACATTTTTTTCGACAATTCCATTCACTTCTAGTAATAATTCTGTTCACTTTTGTTGACATTTCCATTCACTTTTGTCAACAATTCCATTTATTTCTAGCAACAATTCTGTTCACTTCTGTTGACATTTTTGTTCTCTTCTGGCAATCAATTCTATTCACTTCCGGCAATAGTTCCATTTGACATCAATGACAATATTCCAATAGTTTATGCCTCCAAGTTCATAACAACCATTTCTTGCATAAGCTTCATTTTATACTATTAATGGCAAGTGGAAGGAACCAACATAACAATCCTCACCACCAACACCAAAGAAAAGGATATTCAATAGCAAATATTAGATAGACAATAGGTATATACCAAAAATAATTATAAAATGTGATCTTATAGATCTAGGCATTGAGGAAGAGAAATTTTTGTAGTCCATGTTCTCAAACATAGGCAAGAAGGTCTATGATTAGGAAGAAGATAAATAATTTTTATTTTTTAAGGTAGTACACACTTACCAAGTGTAGAACCAAGAGAGACAATACTTTTGGGTCAATATCACCCAATATCCTCATTTAATAATAGTAGATACTTTAGGGTAGGAATTAACACACATACATCTTCAAGTAAATATATTTCATGCACATCTAGTTGTAGGATCTTTTGGTGTGTAGACTGAGCACTCACCACTTCAGGAAAGCCTACCACCATCTCTAGTACATAGTCAAAGGACCCATTCTATGTCCAAAGTTTTCCTTATAATTAAAGAATAAATGGTTTATTTTGTATAGCCATTGGTGGAGGTTGAAATGCAATAGGCCCAAGAACCCTAACCAACAACCTCAAGAGACTGTTTAGGCTTATAAGATATAGCAGAAGAATCTCACTCCTCTACCATCTTATATACATAAGGCGTCAACATGAAGAGGTGTTATGATTGAATCGACTTCATCATCTAATTCACATTGACTACTTGAATTTTTAATTCCTATGTAAGATTTGGAAGAGACAACTCCACCCCAACTTGAGCAGTCAACCAAACAAATAGATATTACAGCTCAAGCACAAGATACCATAGTGAAGTAAGAAGAATAAAATGCATAGAAGGAAACTAAAAAGAAGGCTTGAAAGGAAGAGAAGAAGAATAATAAGAAAAGAAAAACAAAAGGCTATTGAGAATGAGAAGCAACATAAAAAACAAGATGAGTAACATAAGGGAAAGGTTGAGAAATCTAAGGTAGAAAAGAAAAGGGCCAAAGAAGTAGAGGCAAAGAATAAAGAGGAAGAATAAGATATGAGAAAATAAGAAGATCAAGAAAATCAAGATGAGTAGGCAATGCAAAATGATAATTATGAAGTTGAGGTAATCACAAAGGCAAAAGAATCATTGCACACTTAGGCATGACAAGCAAAGAAGTAGACCCAAGTATAAGGCTAAGGTAGATGACAAAGCTAAGGATAAGGTAGATGACAAAGCCAAGGTTTACGTAAATACTATATCCAAGGTTGAGGTATATGCCAAAGCCAATGTTGAGGCATATTACAAAGCGAAAGAATAGGTACATGCCAAATTAAAGGCTACATTAGAGCACAAGACAAGGCAATAAAATGTAGCCAAAAAGGCAATAAAGGCTACCAAGATGGTGGGGTTACATGAGACCCACAACCATCATCCACAATGCAGGGCTTAGATTCTCCCCAAGGGGGTGCATAGGAAGAGGCATTATAACACATGCTCTAAATCTATATACAATGGTTATGGGATATTATTTCACGCTCCACATGTCACACAACATTTTATCTACCCATGACATAGATAAAGAAAACACATGTGACTAATATGACTTCAACTTTGGCCTTGGATACATCAGTGTAAGAATCATACCTAATGATTCATAACTACCTCTATTCAAGAAAATTAAGGGAGAAATTACCTTTCAAGAACCCACCACACAGAATGCATCTACCTTGGAGCAAGAGGTGATACATAGATCTCAATATATGCCTCACCAAAGCTTATGAGTTGATTGATACTACATGTCCTACTTTGGTCTCTCAATTTTTCGATGACCAAATCATGTCAGAAGATAAATAGTTCTCATCCCTCCTCTCTTAACTCAAAAAAGACTAGATTGTTGTGCAAAATCTAAAAAAACTTTGGACACAAGGCTAAAATATCAAGGCTAAGATAGAGGAAATTTTAAAGCTCCTTGAGGAATATGACCAAGTCATTGACACTTTTGTACTCCAATCTCACAACAGAGTTTAGAACATACTCGAATAAAAGTAGCAGTTGTCTAACACATGGACGGAGGCCAAGCCATAGTTTACAAAGGATTATAACTCCAAATCTACCATGGAAGACCATTTTGATACCTTAGATGCAATAGATGTCTCACTCAAACAATCACATAAATCTAGAGACAGTGTCATGCCGAAGATCCACACTTGGAAAAATGAAATATTATGCAATATATTTTTTGGTATTCAAAGAAAGAGCCACACATATAGTTTTTATCTTTAGAACATGTTTATTATTGATTTAGGATTTTGTGTGGCATGTCCTCTTTTTAGGTGGTGGTAGTGAGGCTCATCACACTAATTCCTTCCTCTTTTCCTTATCCACCTATGATGGAACTACTATTGGTTGTGGTGTTGCCTATGGTTGTGGTTGTGGTTGTGCCTAAAGTTGCACTAGTTAATGTAACCTAAGGGCATGAAACACAAAGTTGACACCAATCTAGATGTGAGGGATTTATATCTTAAAAATTATAGCTACACATACAACATGGTGATGAAAACCATTAGTGGAGTTATTGTTGTTTTAGGCAACTCATGCACTTTGATTTGTATATCATTGTGTAATTTGGTCATTGATGCATGTTTTTCTAGAAACTACATCACATCCTGGGGTGTCTTGGGGTGTGAATCAATCATGGATTGGATCTCTATCCACCATAAATTGAACCTCCCCAATTGCTCATAATATTGCCCTCTATTCATCCACATAATTTTGGCGAACATAACAAGAGGCCAAAAATTTGTAGTAGGGTTGATTGAGCCTTCCGGTGATTTCCATTGTGTGAAATAAAATAATAGTACCAAAAATTGGTATTGGAATGCCTATAAAATGCCAACGAGGATCTTCTCTATGTTCATTGTGAGCTTAAAGGCCAAAAACTTGAGCCAATTAAATAATTCATGTAGGCATATCATGTGATACATAATGTCTACCACTCATTTAGTTATCTATTTTGCATACTTTGTTATTTGATATAACCATTTAGTGATGCATTCAGTAAGAATTCAAATCGAAACATCTTTCATGAAATTGATGGGGATTCCCTTTCTTTCCCTTGTAGGATATTTTTCTCTGGTGTTAGAGTGGATTGGTGGAGCTGTTGATTTGTAAGGTTGAAGAGATTTACCACGAGTTGAAATCCCTATTGCTCTTACCATAGTCTTAGGGGTGATGAATATGGTAACATATTGAGAAAAATTAATGGAACCTTCATTATACCTATTTATAAGAGTAAGCATTACCTCATCCAGTTGCCCAAAATTAGGCAGTTTGATTAGTCATTCGACATCCGAGCCTCATAGTAGATGTTGAAGTGTTAGTTCTCTTTCCTATGCTAATTTTTATGGGTCAAGGGAAAACAAAGTAGGTTATACCACATCAATGAAACTAAATGGGTCTAGATAATGAAATTTGGTTTGTTTTAGACCTATTTCAATCCCTATTTCCTCCTACACATCTATAAGTGGGATCAATAGTTATTCCCTATCTATGGTCATTATTGTGGATTGCATTGAACACTTTCTTTGCTTAGTCTAGTGTCAGTGTGAAATATGTGTACAAGAAGCTATTTTGGATGTAGATCATAAATTTCACTTGGTTTTAGGAGTATGTAATGTCTTTTTTTATTTATAGCTTTTATTATATAATATTTATCGCCCAAATCCATCAATCCATAGAGTTTAAATGCACTGAGCTAGTTGTGCATGAGTGTATCTCTCAATTTTATGTCAAACAACTATTATTTGACATAAGGGTTAATATTATGCATCTAGATTATTTGATCCATCCATTGGTAAGTAGCTAATGTGATGCATCATCCTTCCATTTATCCAATTTCATTTATGGGCCATCCTATCATTTTGTCATGTGATTTACTTTGATAAAGATGCAATCTCTCAAGTGCATTATCATTAAGGGTTTTGAATGACCACTTATTGTCATTTTATCATACATATCTTGGTAACACCCTATTTATGGACTTAATTGATGACCACCATGTTCTAAATGCTAGTTGTCTTCCTTTCAGGTTAACTCCATATATCGATTGTACTTTATGATGTTGACTATTATAAATTTCATTTCGATGTGCTGCATTCAAATATCACACTGTACAAACACACTAACCTTAAAAAAAAAAATAGAAAAAAAATGTTAAATAAATTCTTAACTACATGGTTCTACTCAAGACCCTCTCTAATTTACAATGATACATGATATAAATTAATGATGGCTTAAGCCTATAGCCATTGATATGCCCTAGTAAAATGGTTCCTTGTAAATATTTTAAAATAATTATACCCTATAGTGAAACATCATGAATAATATAGGGTCCTTTCCATTTGGTTCATATATTTCATGGAAATGCTTTACATATGCTATCATAGAGTAATATTTCTTGCTCAAGATAGAATTCCTTAGATTTCAAGTTGCGATCATGCCATGATTTTTGACTTAACTTTGTGATCTCCTATATACACTACACTCTTTTTTTATTTTCTTCCATCTTGACCAAATCCATCTTTGTTTTAGGGAGTCTTGATTACCTAGTCTCATACTCATTGCAATGCATAGACATGGAGCAATGTATTCCATAGGCATAACTACCTCAAGACCATAAACCAACTAAAAGGGAGTGAATCTTGTCACACTTTTATAATTTGTCTTATATACCTAAAGAATCTTAGGAATGTGATCCTCCCATCAACCCTTTGAACATTGCATATCTTCATTAGCATTTTACCCAATACTTTGTTCGAAGATTAAGGTTGTCCATTTAGTTGTGGATGATAGGCGATGCTTTTATGGTGTGATATTATAAACTCAACAATAATAGTCTTAACTATATTATTGAGGAAGTGAGTACCTTTGTCACTAACTAATTTGATCATACATCCACATCATGTTATGATATTCTCATTGTAATATTCCTAATTAGAATATTATATGATAAATTAGACCCCATGGAATTCCCTTGAAGATAATATTTCATAAATATAGACTTTTCACTTGAAATAATAATTTAAATAATAAAATGAAATTATATTAATTGTTTAATTCAGAGTTTTAGGTGTCAAATAATAGAATGTAAATATTTAATGGGTTCCATCCTTGAGTTAGTGAGATGACAAGGGTTTTCATACTTAAAATATGGTTATACACTTAAGGATTTTCATCCTTAAAAGTAATATAAAAGCTAATGTTTGTATATGGTTATAAAGTTGAATAAATGAGTGATGATTCCCTTCCTACCAATTGTTGATTATTAATATCTTCATAACCTTCCATCAAAATATATATCTCCTCCAAGGGTGGTTACCTTCCTTCTAATTAATGTTGTTTATTAATTAAATAACTAATGTTGTGTATACTCCTTAAGTGTGGCACTCCTCTTTTAATGGGATGATCTCTCATTTTTTAATTCTCCTTAAGTGCGGTAATTTCCTTATTCCTAATTTTTAATTCAAGGGTTAAGTTATGTACGAGGATATTACAGACCTCCCTTCCTCAAATTGCTTATCCTCAAGCAATTGTAAATTAGGATGTTCAAGAATTACTGCTCCTTCCCACGTGGAAACTTCTATTAGAAATTTTTTTCAACGAAATAAATATTCTTTGATACTTCTATTTATTAAATTATTTTCATGAGTATCAAGAATAGTCTTTGGTACTAGAATCAATTTACCTTCCTTATTAATTGGGGGTAATTTCATGGAAGGAATACTATGTTGTCCAAGTGCTCATTTAACGCAAGACACATATAAGACATTGTGTGTGCTGTTATGCCTTAGTAAATCCAATTATTATGCTACCTCTCCTACTTTTCTTATAATCTAGTATGGCCCATTAAATTGAGGCTTGAGTTTTTTATCACCACTTTGTTTAAGGGAAGATTGTCTATAAGGTTGTAAACTTAAATACACCATATTTAAAACTTCAAAAGTTTGTTCTTTTTTACGTTGATCCGCATACAACTTTTGTTAATTTTGGGCATGTTGAAGATTATCTTTGAGATTTATTCATATGTATTCATGTTGTTCTATTATATCCTTGCCTCCAGGAACCCTATTATCTAGAATGACCAATTCTACAAAGGTTTTAACATCACACCCATATAATTCCTTGAAATATGACATTACAATATACATGTGATATGAAGTACTATAGTAGAGTTATCCCAAGTATAACCATTTGCCCCAAGCATTTTGTTTCCCAGTTATGTAATTTCTTAAGTACCCCTCAATCCATTTATTTATGGCTTCTGTCTAACCATCCATTTGAGGATGATAACTCGTACTTGGGTTTAATTAGTATCGTCTAATTGGAAAAGGTCTTGCCAAAAAACACTCATGAACCTAGTGTCCCTATCACTAACTATATTCTTTGGTAGTCCATGAATCCTAAAAACCTCTTTAAAAAATATTCCAACTATCATAAGACCATCATACTTCTTGGGGAGTGGAAATAAATGAGCATATTTTGTTAATCAATCCATGACTACATAAAGGTTTCTTTATCCTTGGACCATGGGTAGTCCTGAAATGAAATCCATAGATATGCTCTCCCATTTTTGAGTAGGAATGGGCAAAGGTTACAACAAATCGGTGGGAAAGTTATGTTCTATTTTATTTTGGTGTCAAGTGGGTCATTTCTGAATGAATTAAAGGACTTCGATTTTAAATCCTTTACAAAGAAATTTGATCCCTTATTGTTTGTATGTCTTTAAAAAATGAGGATAACCTACTAATGGATCATTATGTGTGGCCTTTAGGATATGATGCTTAATTTTGGAACTTGCCACTAAGAATATTCTATCTTTGTAGAGAACGAGGTCCTCCACTACTTTATAACATTCATCTTTATTTTTTCCTTCTAAGATTGCATTGGCCCACTCATCCTTAATGTATTTTATCATTATGAATGGCTTCCAGTCAGCCATGATTTCTACCATGGAGCATAAATGCGGTCTTCTTGATAAAGCATCAACCACTATATTATTTTGTCCCTTAACATACTCAATGTCAAAATTAAAGGCTTGGATATTAATAAACCATTTTTATTTCATTTCATTTAAGTTCATTTTCGCTAGGAAATATTTCAGGTTATTGTAATCAATTTTGGCCACAAATCTTCCACATACCAAATATTACCAAAATTTAGTAAGGGCATGTATGATGGCCAACATTTATTTATCATACAATGAGTATCTCCGCTCATGATCTTTGAGTTTCCATTTTTAAAAAGAAATGGGATGCTTATTCTACATTAAAATTGTACCAACACCTTTGCTTGACATATCACATTCCAACATGAAGGGTAATGATAAGTCTACCATTTCTGAAATTGGGCATGAACTCATTACTTTTTTAAGGCATTAAAATGTTGATTGAGCAAGTTCCATCCAACTAAAATATCCCTTCTTTGTTATATTGGTTAAATGTGATGCTAGTTGTGAAAATATTTTAATGTATCTCCTATAATAGGTGCAAAGACCTATGAACCCTCTTAATTATGTCATGTTGGTAGGAGGAGGCCAACTTATAATGGCTTAGATCTTCTCTTGATCAACATGGACTCCATACTTATTAATTTTATGCCCTAAATATAGGATTTTTGTCATACCAAATTCACATTTTGACATCTTGGCAAATAGGGACTATTGTTCTAATATGACAAGTAACATGTCTAAATGTTTTAGATATTCTTCTCAATTTTTATATATATTAGAATATCATAAAAAACCAAGATAAATTTCCTTAAATGCTTACTAAATATGTGGTTCATGCAAGACTGAAAAGTGGTTGGAGCATTCGTAAGTCCAAATGGTATCACTAGAAATTCAAAATGATCATAATGACATCAGAATGCCATTTTCTGAACATCTTCCTCCATCATTAGTATTTCATGGTAACTTGATCTCAAATTAATTTTTGAGAAGAAAGTGGCTTCATGAAGTTCATCAATCTTGTGTACCAGATATTTATTCTTGATGGTCTTTTTATTTAAATTTTGATAATCAATACACATTCTTAATTTCTCATCCTTCTTTTTGACCAGCACAACTGAATAAGCAAATGGACTAGCACTTGGCCTAATATGTTCCATCTCTAAGAGGTCTCTAATAGATTTTTCAATCTTATCCTTATAAATCTTTGGATGTCAGTAAGGGATAGTTATTATTGATTTTATTTTAGGTTCCAACTCAATGATATGTTGGAAACCTCTTGTTGGGGGTAGTCCAAGTGGTAGGTTCTCAAATACCTTGGCATGCCTCTTGATCATAGGCTAAATATCATTATGATGTGTTTCATGTTCTTCTTGTACGGAGCCAATCAAACATTGTACCACCCATGCTACATGCCCCTTATTAAATGTTATTTTCATTATTTTTTCCATTACTATATGAGGGTTAACATTGGCCATGCCTTTCAAAACTATTTCCCTTCCATCTGATTTGAACTTAATTTCCATTATCTGATAGTTTTAGGTAAACTCATCCAACAAATGCAACCATTGAAATCCTAAGACCAAATTTGTTTTGCCAATATTAATGACATAGAAGTCAATATTTATTTCATGTCCTCCCAAAGTTAGATTTAATTATGGAATTATCTTTGTACATAGAAGAATAAATCCATCAACAACCATTACTATAAATCCCCTGAATTCTTCCATTTTCATACCTTTTCTTAGACAATTTTTCATTAATAAAATTATGGTTAGCCCCACTATCGACTAAGACTATAATTATTTTCCCTCATAATGTTCCTCTTAGTTAGAATGGATTTTATTGAGGTGCTCCTGAGAGAGTGGAAAATGTTCCTCCCATGGTCTCCTCTACCATTATTTATGATTGGTTTCCATTGTTTAATTTTATTTCTTCTTCTTCTGTATCACTTTCTGGGCCAACCTCAATGTAGTGAACTTGCCCTTTGCCAAAAAAATGGTCTCTTGGAGTCCATGGGTACAAGTAAAACATAATTTTTTTCCTTATTAAGTCATTCCTTATTTCCAATTTGATATTTAACTTTAGTGTCTCACAAGGTTGAGATCTAATTGTTTGTATTGGTATCTTTTACTCATAGGATTGATTTTTCAATGGACCACTTCCAATTTCCCTAGGTTGGATAGGTGGCATATTTCTACCTTTTAAAGTTTAAGATTCCAAATATAAGGCCTTATTAATTTATTCTTGAAGTGTTCATGGAGTAAAATATTTGATCAAGCCTCTCAAAGGTTCCATTAATGCTTCCATGAATAATGCTATGAGTCTCTTTTCAAACATATCGAAAACCATTACCGCTAGTCTTTAAAATTTTGCCACATATTCATCCACACTATTATTTTGTTTTAATAGTGCTAATTCCCTAAGATAGACCTCAATATCTACCCTATAAAACCTTTCAATCAATCATTTTTTAAATTTGTCATATGAATTGATATGGCTATGTCCTTGGGTGACCCATCCATGGAACCACCATTTATGGGATATACCTTCTAGATGGAGAGGCACATATTTTATGGATTCCTCTTCCATAATTGGATGTAAATAAAGATATTTTTTTATATTTTGTATCCATGCCTTAATCATACATATGTTTGTTCTATCAAAAGGTGATAGTGACATTTTGCCTAATGCATGTTGCATATCCCTTTGTCTATTTTGGGGTTTATATTATGGCTAAGATACACCTCCATTTTTTCTCATTGACATATAAGTTTTTATGGTAATTCCCCTTTGGATTCCCTTTGGAAGTGATTGATATTATTAAAATCAATCTACAAGCTCATCATTTGTTTCTTCTCTTAGAATGAATGTTGGTTGGCAATGTCGATATGTGTTGGGAGAAATAAACCAGAAGCACACAATTGATTACCAAACCAAGCAACTTAATATGCGGAAATTAACCAGATTCACCAAGTAACTAGAATTCAGAATAACACATGATATGAGAGACAATACACAAATTGTATTAACAATTTATACAGAAAAGAATACAATAAAGAAGATGCCACTTCTTCTCCACCACCTTACAGAGGTTTCCCACACCTCAAGTGAACAGTAAATCTTCTCCCCAAAGCTTCCCTCTCAGGTCCCAACACCCAACTCAAAATACAGAGTTGGTGTTCACCTCCCGTGCTCCACGCACAACACAAGTGCTCCACGCACTCCACAAGTACTCCACGTACTCCACAAGTACTCAAGGTACTTCAAGTAGATCTCCCATGAACCTGCAATAACCTGCACTTCAACAGACCATACTTATGGAAGGAACTCCCTTGCCTTCCTCTTAGCTCTATCCGAGTACACACCTGTACTCCAAGTAGATCCTGCCTGATACTGCTCCCTGTTGTGTTGCTGTCTATATGATCCTGCACACCTGCAAATCAAACACGGTTCTGCTCACCTGTGAACCTTGACCTTGCACACACATACACCTGCAGATCAATGATCTTACTTACCATGTAGATCACTCTACACCCTGAAGAACCCTTGTCCTTGCCTCACCAAGTCCTTATGATTCTCCAACCAGTACCAAGCTTAGCACTGATAGGGAACTAGGAGGAACACCCTTACTCACTTCACACACAGAAGGAGCAACTTTGCTCAACTCAAACTAGAACACTTTTCCAATACAACCATGAGTCTATTATATAGATCTCATCCAAACAATAATTAGACATCTAATTACAATAATTAGATCCGCAGCTCTCAGTCTAAAAATAGCTCTAATCATGCAAACACTTGGTTCGTTAGCTAACTGCCCGTAATAAGCTCGCAGTCGAACCACACAAGCGACTGACGTCGGTCCCTGTCTGCCTGGAGGTGACCAACGCCGGCCGATCCCTGACCGACGTCGGTTGCTTCTCTTCACTATCCTGCCGACGTCGGCTGATCAGACCGACGCCGGTTGCCCTGACGCTCAGCAACCTTCAGCAACCCCTCCAATGGCCTTCTCCATGTCTGCATCAGTGAAGCTTTTAGCTCCACAACCTAACAATATGATGATGTGGTGTTTGTTTTAAATTTGAGCTCAAAGATGGACATACTAGTTTCTGCCTTTTATGTATTGGAATCCATCATCATTACCATGGTAAAGGATATTTGTGCCACTGTATTTGCCAATTGTTTTTGGCCTTGGATAAGTTTAACCACTCTCTCAATATCTCTATCATTTACCATTTCTCCTTTTGGATGGCTTGCCTCCTTAGTTTTATTTCTCCTTTCGTAATACAAAATATTCTTATTGTTATCTTACATATGATTTTTGTTCCATGGGATAACAAAATGGAAGCTCTGATACCACTGTAATATTCCTAATTATAATATTATATGATAATTTAGATTCCTTAAAATTTCTTTTAAGATAATATTCCATAAACATAGACTTTGCACTTGAAATAATAATTTAAATAATAGAATAAAATTCTATTAATTGTTTAATTTAGAATTTTAGATTTCAAATAATAGAATGTAAATCTTCAAGGAGTTTTGTCCTTGAGTTAGTGAGATGACAAAGGTTTTCATCCTTGAAATCTGGTTATACAATTAAGCAATTTCTTTCTTAAAAGTAATGTAAAAGCTAATGCTAGTACATGGTTGTAAAGTTGAATAAATGAGTGATGATTCGATTCCTACCAATTGTTGATTATTAATACCTTCATATCCTTCCATCAAAATATATGTCTCCTCCAATGGTGGCGACCTTCCTTCTAATTAATGTTGTTTATTAATTAATTAACTAATGTTGTGTATGCTCCTTAAGTGTGGAAATTTACGTATTATTGGTTTTTAATTCAAGGGTTGAGTTGTGTTTGAGGATATTACACTTATACAAACATTTAGTGGCATCCTTCACACCACAGTTTGGTTTCATAGCAGCTTCTACCCATTTCATGAAATAGTTAGTTGTAATAATGATATAGCGTGCATGATTGCATTTGATTGGGGGAGTTATAGGCCCTAAAAAGTTAATGCCATATTTTTTAAATGGTTGATATTCTTGGGACCAAGGGCATCTCATCTTGATGATTGGATTTTCTCATTATTTAGTAAACATCATAGTGTTTGGCCACCCTATGCGCATCTTGAAATAAATTCAGCCACCAAAGACTACTCTATAATATCTTCCTCATAGTAGCTTCTCCTACAAAATAACCTCCTATGACTCCTTGATGTGCTTCTTGAAGAATATGTGGTCTCTTATGTTCTAAGGCTACTTTGTGCATCATAACATCCTTTTGATTTTATATATAAATCCATTAATGAGACTATAAGGAATTGCTCATGTGACCATTTGCTTTTTATCTCTTTCAAAATAGTGTATAGGAAATGTTCCTTGTTATAGGAAGTTCATGATGTCCTCAATGTTATTAGGGATCATAGTAGTGTAATACCCTACATGAAGGACCTCCTTCCCTTACCAATTGAACATTCAACAATGCAATTGCATAGTTGTTAAGAATTAGAATTGTAGTTCCTCCTTGTATATTAATGGTTTGATGATTATTCAAAAATTTAAAAAGGATGAATTAAATTAAAAATTTCTCATATGTATCATATGAATTTTTTAAATTCTTAAAATGGCCTTTATTATTTTAAGAAGAGTCATAATCTTCCTAGAGAGCCTATGATCCCTATCCCATAGGTCTTTTATAAAACCTACTCTCTTAGGTCCTAGCCTAACTAGTAGGCATTGACCTACTTTGTCGAGTATTTTTCAAGCAAGGTAATTAAAAATTTATTTGTGTAAGGAGCCCACATGGGCATGTAAGAGAGGATACTCTCTTATTTTAGTGGGTTGATGACTATCCTTGAAAAGTGAAGTTTGACTCTTTATTTTTTTGGACAAACCTTAGTCATTGTTTTAGGGTTTTGGGATGATGAGAAATAAAATAATAAATAAATAAAAATAAAAATAAAATAATAAAATATTACAATCAAATTTTTATGCAACTTGGACAAACTAATTTAGGGTTTTATAGTTTCACTTCTCTTGCTAGGTAGTTTCCTCCATTATTGCATTTATTTGGAGCTTCATCTCTCCTTCCAAGTTCTTTCCTCCATTGATGATGCTACTACTAGAAGATCCAACCAAGGATTGAAGAAGAAGAAGAAGAAGAAGAAAAAGAAGAATAAGAAGAAGAAGAAGAAGAAGAAGAAGAAGAAGAAGAAGAAGAAGAGGAGGAGGAGGAGGAGGAGGAGGAGGAGGAGGAGGAGGAGGAGGAGGAGGAAGAGGAAGAGGAGGAGGAAGATGAAGATGATCTATGTTTAACAGGCTTCTCCTTTTCTAGAAGAAGAAGAAGAAGATGATATGTGTTTAACCAAGCTTCTCCTTTTTTAGATTTATATATAGGGTAGTTAATGAATAATAGTTTCATTTAAATTTGGATCAGGACTATGATCCTTTTAATAACTTGTTTGGTTGATTTATCTCTTAATATATATGTATATTTACATATTATACCTCTACACAGATTTATTTTTGATATATATATATATATATATATATGGAAATATATACATTATATATATATATATATATTTATATTCATTATTTACTTTTAAAAAGAAAAATAATAAATGTATATACATATTTTAGTATATACACATGATTGATATATAAAAGTCTACTAATTGTTGTTCATCAATTTTATATTATAATAGATAAATAAAACAAATAAAATAAAATAAAAATTATATATATATATATATATATATATATATATATATATATATATGGGGAGGGGTGGCTGAGTTGACCCCTACCTCCATGGTGTGTTTATATATATATATATATATATATATATATGGGGGGGGGGGGGGGGGGGGGGGTGGGGCGCGAGGGGCATGGTTGAGCTAAGCCCTGACCACTCCCATGGTAAGGAGGGAGGAGGGGTCAGGCCAACCAACCCTTCCCCTTCCTTTGGAGGGTAGGGTACCATGGCTAGGCCTCACAGCTTAGCCGTCAATGGTTGGCCATGGTTGGATATGGTTATGTTTTAAAATAAAAATAAAAAATAGTAGTGTTTTTATGACTTTTATTTGGGTGAAATTTTGGGCATTACATTTTTATATCAGAGCTTGTGTTCAACATCAGGAGCTTTGGGGTATTGTGTTTGGTATTTGTGATGAAGTCGTGAAACTTATCATCATGATATTTATGTTCATTTTTACTCATAATGAATTAAAATTGTATATTGAATTGTGTAACCATGTTGTTTATGCTTGGGTGAAGTTTACTTGAATTTGTAATTGATGACTTCATTGGCATGTCTATACTTCATGTTAATAGTTTGTATTATATTTATTGTGTGCTATATATTTATTTATATAGGATCATGTTTTAATGTTGTATATAATTGGGTATTTCTTATATATGTACTTAAGTGGTATTTTCATCTTAATATACTTATTTAGTACTCTATTATTTTTGATTGACACCATTTTAGAGGTGGTCTGAAAAATTTGTTTTCTATAATCTCTCGCTATGGTTTGAATACATTTCCATAATAAATTATGTTTGTATATACTATGATTTGAATATAAGTACGAATGAAAAACCTT
Organism: Torreya grandis; assembly: GCA_037957365.1. Lineage (NCBI taxonomy): Eukaryota > Viridiplantae > Streptophyta > Pinopsida > Cupressales > Taxaceae > Torreya > Torreya grandis. The sequence goes on along the minus strand of JARHVA010000756.1, from coordinate 2,561,917 downwards.
CCTAGGTGTGTCTCCTTAGGTTTCAAAAATCCAAACTCATTATTTAAATTTGATTAAGAATTATTTGTGCGTATGTTAGGTTAGACTTATTAATCCCCCCTGGATGTTAAGGTTAGAGTTTGTAACATTTACCTTCCATTAACTTAATTTTAAGTATATTTATTGAATAATAATATCATATGTTATTAATTTTAGGTATAAAAATATGATATTTCCCAAACAGTTTGGTGACAATAACATTATTTAGTGGTGTGAAAGTGTTATATACCTTTAATGAATATAGTGATCGATAGTATGTAGAAGTAAACTAATGACATTTACAAGGTTTTTACTGTATATAACTTATATGAATCTTGAGACTAGTATATTTTTTATTTAAATGATGCATTCTTTGATCCAAGATTGATTTTTTACAACTTAACCAATTTTGAAATTGTGAATAGCCTTACAATGTTAAAATAAAGGGGGTAATGATAGGTCTATAATACATTCATACAGTCAATGGAACGCTTGTTTAGAGTAGTTTAATTCTTTAGTCATGGCACCTAGATGGGTAGGTGGCCTATGAATGTTAATAGAATTAATGTAAAAGAATTTCTTTTAGAGCTTTAGGTAGCGGTAAAATTAAGTGAATGCACCTCTCCTTTGTTAAACATGCTTGTGATTTGAGTACACCTTGATTTGGTAGTATTTATGATAGTTGCCTAGAGCACATAGTTTATTATTTATTGTGATTTCTAAACTTTTGTGGATGATGACCCTTTATAGGTGACCCTTATATTTTACATTGACTATTGCATCCTTTTGATAGTTCATGTTATCCTAACACATACAAAATTTAGTAGCATATGGTATCATATTCGATGCATGCATTAGGGTGTATAAAACCATGTTTTCTTTGTCTTATCACACCTTAGTTTAGAATGGTGAAATCTTGGTCATTTAGAGTATAGATTATTGAGTAGTGTAGTTGATGCATTATTTTATCTTGATGATGATTATTTATATGATCTTGATACTTCTAGTATTTACAACATATAAAAAAATTTAGTGGTCAACACTCAAACCTACATATAGTTTTCACTCGATAGAACTTTAATGAGCGATGTTTGATAATGATATACCCTATGAGATATGATACTTGAGAGCAGTGAAAATTAGAGATATGAGACAATATGTTTGTATTGGTATTCATGTGGCATTGGGATGCCATGTGTGAGAGTGGATAGTTGTTATTTCCTTCATCTATATCAATTGGTTTGTCATGGTGGGATGTTATGACCAAATGTCATTGGATACTCTCTTTAGTAGCACTTTATTATGATATAGGTTGTTTATTCAGTTATTTCAATGATGGTTAGTGATGGATAATAGACATAATTTTTACATGTTACCTTGGGACATTATGACACTATACATGGAGTCTCAGATATTCCTTATGAGATTATAACTGAAGTTATAGATATATATTGGAAATATCATTAGGTATGACATTGTGGCATCGATTAGGCTAATGCAATTTTTTTTGATATGTTTCGACATGGTTATATTTCTATAGGTAATGTTATTTGACAATAGTTTGGTTAGATGATATTTTGAGATGTGAGCTAGTATAGTATTATTTGGTGATGATTTGGCATTGGGATGGCATGTGCAAGAGTTTTTGTTTACTACTCTCCTTCATTTGTACTAGTTGGCAGTTATAATGGACCACACCCAGTTATAATGGACCACACCTTAGTCGATGACATAGTTTGATTCTCTAGATGGTTAGTGGATTATTTTCACATTGGTAATGGTAGGTGGACTGATCTATTATTCTTGATGACATACTTCGATTCTTTGTGATGGCTAGTGGACCACCCGATGCCCTCTTACCTTATTCCTTCTCCCCTTGGGTGACTTATTAAGTCACATAGTGATTGTGACGTGATCTGATTTCACCGTGTTTTGTCAAATTTATTTTAATTTTACTTGAAACCAATGCTATTTTCTTTTTTTTGAATATTTTAAGTAATCGCTCATAAAAATTGTTGTTGATATTTTTTTGATTGAGATTTCTCTTTTAAGGCCACTTAATCTCATTTTTTTAATTTTACTTTTACATGATTAGTTTTATTTTAAAATTGATTTTAGATGATTATTGGTATTAGTTTCACATGTGATCATAATGTGCATAATTATTACACCGTGGCATGGCATGGGGGATGAGAAGTAGCTTGGAATACATCTAGTGAGTTGCAATAGGAACCAGTCACACCATTCATGATACCGTACTTCCCACCCCACCAGATGTGGTGGTATATATAACCACCACATCTGGTGGGGTGGGAAGTATGGTATCATGAATTGGTGTCTTTACATAGAGATATGATTATTTTTGGAGGTATAAGGATTTAATATTATAGAGCATAGTGATTTATCAGTTTTTTCGTAATGGTATTGTTCTATTATGATAATATTAGATGATGAGACCTAGTATGTTGTTATATAGTTTAGTATGGTTTAGCTTGGTTAAGTATTATAAGTTGGTGCATGTACTTTGGTTCAGTATTATTTATTTATTCTCAAATTAGTGTTACCATGGATGAATACTTATATTATCAGTGTAATTTTCCATGATTCACACTCGTAACTCTTTCTCAGTATGGTGTATACATTAGATGGGTATTTAATATTTCATAATTATATTAGAGTATTTTGGGTCTCAGTGGGTAGATGCCAGATATATATGACAACATGACTTACATCATAATGACTTTGGTTTAGAATTATTCATTCTAGAGGCTATTCATGTTCCTATGGACACATGATATTCTTGTTTTTGTTGGTATAGGGAGACATTGTGACTCAGTTGGATAGTATAACTCAATATAACAATTTGGCTTAGTGGTGTTTAGAATTCTTGGTAGTATAGCATGTTTCCATGGTTTGATACTTATTCATCACTTGATATTTTCACCAAGGGATGTCACTGAGTGCTTAATATGATTATATAACAAATTGATACTTTGTGCATATGTAACTTCATATGTTGATAGTAGTATTTTTTTATATCAGTTGTTTTGTGACAAGTAGTGGCTATAAATATTGATTAATATTACTTAGATTTGCCTAGTTTTACTCAATATATTTTAGCTATAGAATGATACTTAAAAGTCATATTAGTGATTATTTGGGTTTAGTTATTTTATGGATAGAACTTTGAGTATCAGTGGCTTGTAGTGATATTTTAAGGATTTTGAGAGCGAGTAATTAACGTATTATTATTCATTGTGGTGTCTGCATCAAGGATGATGTTTTTATAAGAGGGTGAGTATGTAATAATCCACATGAATTACCTCCTTCCCTTACCAATTGAGACATTCAGTAAATGCAATTGCGTGGTTGTTAAGAATTTGAATTGTAGTTCCTCCTTGTATATTAATGGTTTGATGATTATTCAAAAAATTTAAAAAGATTAATTAAACTAAAAACTTCTCATATGTATCATATGAATTTTATAAATTCTTAAAATGGCCTTTTTTAATTTTAAGAAGGGTCATAGGATTCCTAGAAAGCCTATGAGCCCTATCCCATGGGTCTTCTAGAAAACCTACTCTCTTAGGTCTTAGCCTAGTTAGTAGGCATCAACCTACCTGGTGGAGTATTTTTAAAGCAAGGTAAATAGAAATTTATTTTTGTAAGGAGCCCACAATAGCATCTAAGAGAAGACCTCCACACATGATAAGTAAAATAGGGCCTGAGCATGCTTGAGAGCGCCCCAGGCCTACCCATACTGGGCATCACAACAACAAATGCTGCCACCCAGGCCAGCCCTGGGTCTCCCACTTTTGCATGATTTTTAATAACACCACATCGAGCCCATCAAACATTAATGATTTTATTTTTAATTATTTTGAACTTAAAAATAAAGAAACTTTTAAGTAATAAATGATTTTATTTTTTAAAAATACTTTTTTGATTATTTTGAGGCCAACACCAATTTGAAGAGCTTGGGAATATTCAAAATACCCATGTGCATGATCCCACAGAGAAAATCCCATTGAGGTCCAAGCTAGGCATACTCCAACAGGGGAAAATGTAATACATGTGCATAGGGTAAGAGGGTCCTCTCTTCTTTTAGTGGGTTGATGGCTATCCTTGAAAAGTGAAGTTTGACTTCATTTTTAAAAAAAAACCTTTGTCATTATTTTGGGGTTTTAGGATTATGGGAAATAAAATAATAAACAAATAAATACAAATAAAAATAAAATAATAAAATTTTACAAGCAAAGCTTTATGCAACTTGGCCAAACCAACTTAGGGTTTTATAGTTTCACTTCTCTTACCCAATAGTTGCCTCCATCATTGCATTTGTTTGGAGCTTCATCTCTCTTGCCAAGTTCTTGCCTCCACTGATGATGCTACTAATAGAAGATCCAACCAAGGATTGATGAAGAAGAGGAAGAATATTTATGTTTAACCAGACAAGTGGATTCTCCCTCATGAATTAGTTTCTCCTTTTCTAGATGTATAGATAGGTTAGGCAATGAAGAATAGTTTCATTTAAGTTTGGATCATGATTATGATCTTTTTAATAGCTTGTTTGGTTGATTTATCTCTTTAAAAAAAATATGTATATTTACATATTATACCTCTACACAGATTTATTTTTGAATATATATATATATATATATATATATATATATATCATTTATTTAAAAAAAAAAAGTATATACATATGTTATATATACATTTGTTATTTACTTTTTAAAAGAAAAATAATAACATATATACATATTCTAGTATATACACATGATATATATATATATATATATATATATATATATAAATTTAACCAAAGAAAAAAATAATAGTAAAGTCTGTCAATTGCTGTTCATCAGTTTTATTTTATAAAATTATTTTTAAAAAATAAACAAAAAATAAAATAAAAAATATAAATAAAATATAAATGAATATATTTATATTAATATAAATAGGGGAGGGGTGGCTGAGTTGACCCCTATCCCCTCCCATGTTAGGGATGGAGGAGGGGTCAAGCCAGCTGACCCTTACCCTTCCTTTGGTGGGCAGGCCACCATAGCCAATGGCCATGGCCACAGCTCGGCCTCATAGCCTGGCCTCCAACCATGACTGGACATGCTTATGTTTAAAAAAAAAATACTAGTGTTTTTATGTGCTTTATTTGGGTGAAATTTTGGGCATTATAAGTGGCCCTAAATAATTATGCTTCAAGAGATTCATCATGTATTTACTCTGGTTCTTTACCATTCTAGAGCCTGCTCAAATGATCTGGTCCCACATTCTCTTGACCTGGCTTCACATTGATTCTAAATTGAAATTATTGAGACAATGTTATCCACTTGAAGATTCATCCACCCAACTTTGACTTGTTAACCAAGCATCGCAATGCCTGGTAATCTATGAAAATCTCAAATGTTGTGGCCAAAAGATAATGTCTAAACTTTTATAAGGTAAATATCATATCTAAGGCCTCTCTTTACGTAGTCTTATATTTTTTCTCTGTTATCAATAATTTATTGTTAGAAAAGTGTATGGGATGGTCTAACCCACCATCTCCTAGCTGCATTAAGATAACTCTTAATACAACACCGAAAGCATCCACATATACATGGAATGACTTCTTCTAATAAAAAAAAAACTAAGATATGTGTTGTTACTAACCTTTCTTTGATATTAATAAATGTTGTTTAGCATTTCAATGTTTACTCAAACTTTGCATCTTTATGTAATAACTTTTCCAGTGGTGCAAATATGGTTGTGTATGCCTTGATGAATTTTGTATAGTATATTGTATGATCCAAAAAGCTATGCACTTCTGTAGAACTAGTTTGAGGTGGTATCCCCACCATTACTACAATTTAATCCTGGTCTACCAAAATTCCATCACTGCATATAATGTGACCCAAAAAACATGGAAAGTGTGAAAAATAAGCACTTCTTTAAATTCAAAGCAATGTCTAGGGATTGACACATTTCTAGAGTTAAAAATAGCTTCGATAGATGCTCTTTAAGCAAAGAGAAAACATCCCAGTTGTCTAAATAGTCTTCCAAAAAATCTTGAATGAAATATTTAAATGTAGTTATCATAGCCCTAGAAAATCCTATTAGATCATTATTAAGACCAAAGGGCATTACCTTATTGTGAATGACCCCATTCTATTGTAAAGGTTGTTTTAACTTCGCTTTCTTCTATAATAGGAATATGATGGTATCCACTAAATCCATTTATGAATGAGTACACATCATGACCTATGACTAATTTGATAGCTTCATTTTTAAATGGTAATTGAGATAGATCATTGATGCATGTATTATTTAGTGCATTATAGTCCCCATAGACCTGAATCTCACTAGACTTCTTTGACTGCACAACTATAGGACTAACCCAATCTATCTTTTCAACTAGAAAAATGATCCCTATCTCTTGCATGTGATCCAACTTAGCCTCTACTTTCATCTTCATGTTGGGATTTAGTTTATATTGACACTTTTTAATGAGTCTAGTGCACTCTTTTAATTCAATGTGTATCTCCTTGAATGACAGATCTACACCTTTCACTTCTGAGAACTTGGTTAGAAATACATCTTAATAGTCTCTTAGCAGCTGTAATACCTCTGAAATCTCATTTTGTACCCAATAGTCTCCCATAGTCACAAGTTTAGGCACAAACTCTATTCCAATATTTTCTTCAGTATTCTTCATTGGTTCTTGATATACTTTGTTCAATCCACTAGGTAGATCCTCTTGTAGAGTTTGTCCGCCTTCTAATTTTAGAATTTTTATGTTGTGCAGTCTTTCCTTTTCAACTTGTTCTATGATTTAGACATTTATTGGCTTGACTTCTTGTATTGGTTCAAATAAGTCTTCTAAATATATATCTCGATCAATAACATTGGATTCTACTAGCTTGTATATAATTTTATTACAAGGTTAAATAAAATATCACTCTTATCTATTAGCCTTGTAATTATGAATCGCTATATTTAAATCTTGAGTTGCTTCCTACTGTGATGATGAATTTTTCATAGCTCTCAAATCTTCTACTTGACCATAGCATAGAAAATATTTTAGTTTTTGTAATTCATTGTGCACCACTAGATTGTCATATTTAAACATAAAAGTTTGAATAAAGTATTGTCTTACTTGTGCCCAATGTTTAATCTCCATTTTATGATCCTAATACATATACTAATAAATTTGAAGTGGAACTAGCATATGACTGAAAAGATTCACCCAATATCTTGGCTCAACTCCTTGCACATACCATATATCTACACATTTATGAATTTGTAGCTTGGGACATTGGCCTTCTTGAAAGAATGGCCACTATGTTCTCATAGTAAGTGGTAACTAAAATCATGTGCAAAAAAATTCACATGCTTCATCCCATTGTAACTCATGTTCTCTATGCACTACCCACCAAGTCACAACAGTTCATTTCAATGCATAGATGAGTGTGTTGACTCTTTGAACCACATCTTACACATGGTGCTTCAATCTCAAGATAATTAGATTGATATCCTTTGTCACAAAATATTGTGATACTTAGCATTCTATGGCTAACACCATACATAGAGGTCGTATCTCATGATTTCCCCTAGCCCAATTCAACATATGGGTCTTTGAGTCACCACTTATTGAATATTTTATTTCCCAAGGTAAGACATCCTCTAGAGTAGATTTTGTATATTCCATTATTTTTTCACCTTTATTATATAAGAAATCTAGATCCAAATTAGTAGGAGATTGCATAAATAGAGACATACATCCTTCAAGATGAAATTGGGGAGCTGAAGATTTTGTTATTACTAGCTTATAAACTAGTTATGTTATTATCTATGTTTGTATACTTTACTCTAGTTGTGGTTTTAAAAACTAACATTCTATAACTTGCATAACATTTTTCTTTGTATCTATGTTGAATTTGAACCAACTATTATCATTATAGGCATAAGGTGACTCTGATTCCTTTAGAATCAAATAGGGCTTCCACCTTGATTTATTCAATGGTATGATGACTATCTTGTCTCTTTGATGAGCCTCTAATTGATTATATATTATATTAATAGTCATTTGACCATTATATGCCCATTTCTTCCCAATCAAGGTAGGATAATATGTCTCATTTGTTTTCATGTCGATGACCTCAAAATCACCTTGCAGGCTCAACTCAACAACTCTAATATCCACATATTTGAGGCAACCAATTGTATCTACCCTCCCATAGTCTGCAATATTAAGAGTGACATGATTGTAGCTCAAGTTTGACCTACCCATATAATTCCAATTTGTTCTAGGAATTATATTGACAATACTTATGAAATCAAATAATACATCAATAATTTCATATCATGCGAGATCAATGTCCATTCCTAAGTCATCCCATGATTTATTAGTTTTAACATACTAGACCACCTTGTTCATATGTTGTTATCCCCACTATGTGCATTATAAAATATTATGCAAGATATTTTTAATATTCTAGGAGATATCTTCATTGCATAGAGTGATGAGCAATTTTAACAAATTTGTCATCACAATCACAACACCTTCATGCCTCATACTTCACACAATTTACCCATACATTTGTGTGTCAATGGTTATGGTGTCTCCTTTTGATTCACTTTGTTGTTTTATGTATTAAAGGACCCATGCAACTTGATACATCAAGTCCTTCTTTGTCATAGGATCAAGATATTTGTCCCATTATTCTTGATTCCATGATCCTATAAAAATTATAATGGAGGTAGTCCTTACTCTACACATTATTTTCTCGTAATTGCTTACATAAATGCATTTTCATTAGGATGTGCACTAATCTTGTTCACATTGTGCACTAGATTTTATTTATTTTTCATAGGTAATTTTTAGTTTGATGTTGTCCTTCAACTCTAAAATACATGCAATATATTTATCTTCAAGGATTAGTAGGGAAATTTCACACAAAATGATTATACACACCACACAAATAAAATTTGATGGCTTGGAAGACTTGTTGATTATCATTGTTACAACTACCTTGATATCCTCATCGATATCTTCCTTTGTATCCTCCTCTATATGTTCTTCTATTCTATTAAAATCCTCAATTGTGAAACTATTATCCAATTAATCCTCCTTGTTGTAGTTGTTATGCATTGTCTCCACCATATTAATGCTGAGATGATGTTGGAGATCAATTTGATTGTTGTTGTTAAGGACTCACATTATTCCATGAGGTCGATGTTGATATTGCGGTGATGATGGTGTCCAACTAGTTAGACCCTGGGGCTAATATTGATATGGAGGTGATTAAGGCATCCATTCAGGACTAATTTGTGTCATACTAGTCATTTCTACCTCTAGGCCTAAAAGTCCTTGCTTTGTAGTGGGTAACTTATACACTATAACTATGAATACATTCTTGGTGATATCTTCCTTTAATTCCTACAAGGCTTGACAAATTTTTTCATCATGATTGATTGATTTAAAAAAATTATAGTACAAAATTTGATATTTTTGAGTTTACTATTATAATAGATGACATTTTGAAGTTTTGTGCCCTACTACTATAGAAAGTTCATATAATTCTAGCTTGAGTTTAGGACAATCATTCCTATGATGCCCTTATTAATCACACTCTATGCACCATAAACCCAATTTAGATTTATCAGTTTCATGCATATCATCTATCCTTTTATGAAATCATATATCTTTGCCTCCACTTTGGAGCTATCTACTAGATCATTTCCATAATCTTCAATTTGTTCCACCTGTGGGGCAATTGCTCGAGCATCAACCTTCATCAAGAATTAGGATTATGCGATTTCAAATGTGATTCTTGATCATAACCCTTCTACAAAATAGGTAGATTTATCCTTATCCTCCATGATAGAATAAATTTTATTCATCACATTTGAGAATTTGTGATCATATTTCCATATAGATTCTCCACTCTGTTATCGAATCTCCTTCAGGTCTTGAATAGTTTGATTTATGCAATTTTTGTTTTAAATTATGAAACTAGTTGTGATTTAACTTGTTGAAAATATAGGACATTAACATCTCTCTTGTAAATGAATTCTAAATCTCAACTGTTAAAGCTCCTATGATATCACACTTATTTACATAATCATAAGTTATTCCCCTAACCTACCATTTCATGTCGCAAATTAACAAATACTATTCAAGGTTTGTAGACCCATCATATTACATCAACACGACAAAGTTTAAATTGAACACCATATTTGGTGCACTTTCAAAAGCTAATACTAGTTGTTATGCACTAGTAACTGAAACTATAGGTTGTTTCACACTAGTCACTATGACTATGGGCTTCTATACACTAGTTTTTACTGGAATCTTAAAATTAGTCTCAAAATCAAATCCAACCTCTTCTAGCCTCTTCTTATCTATGGACTTCTTAATTTTTGCAATTAGTTTCCAAATTTATCTATAAATGACTCAAACTAGCTTCTACATGTACTTTGTGTTTTGTGTTTTTACTAATGATAAATTGCGTTGGGGAATGCATACTCAAGAAAGGAATTATCCATGTCCTCAGCTTCTTCTAACTGTGATATTAAATATATGATACTTCTTCACTCTTTCATAATCTCTTCTCATGAATATTCTTTCACTACTTCAAACATTTTTCCTCTTAACTATAATCTACTCATATCTTTTAAGTACTCTACTTTTATTCTACTTTCCTCTCTTCTTCACTCTACTCTACCTACTCGCTACTCACAGCTTTATATTTTTCCTCCTTGGGCCCTTCTCTTTCCTGCTCTATATCTACTCTACTTCCTACATCTTACAAAGCCTCTCTCTAAGATCCTTTTTCTTCAACATCTTCTACCTTGTTCTTACTCCTACTTGTAGTTAAGTCTGGATTATTCAATTTGTTCCATCTTCTTTGTTATCACAATTCTCTTTCCAATCCTAGAATTTTATTTTCATTCTATCTCTTTTCATCCTCCATATTTTGGGTTTAATTTCATGTTTCTCTACTCAAATCTACATCATTCACTCCTACATTGCACACATCACCATAACACTTGAAGTGACTACTCCATGTTGGTAGGAGTAGGCACCATGGCCTTCTTCCATAACCAACATCTTAATCAAAGTAGGTAGTCATTGAAGGAAATTGTCATGGATTCCTCTGACAAAGAAGTCTTACATATCTTTAAAATCTAAATAGCCTTGTACAATAAATTTAGTGATATATCGATCAATGGTATTTTTGGTCTAGTAATTTTCTACATAGGTCCAATTAGTGTCTAGGTTTTATAGACTTTCTATCTTTTCTTCTTACCAAGTTATGAATTTTTTCCTTCATGGCTGAAAATAATAATACTCCATTCTGGATAACCACACAACTAATATCTCAAGCAATTTACACTAGAATATTTCATACATTTATCTGCAGATATGCTCCTTAATAATTTCCTTTATAGTCTTCCCTATTATTCCTACTTCCCATTCATATATTTTTTGAATTCTTTTATGAAACCATCTTTCTATCCCTCTTTTCCCTAGAAACAATCTCAACATGTTTCAACAAAATTTCCACACTCACCACACTATTGTTAGCAGAGGTTCTTAGAAAACCCTTCAAAACATGCTAATACAAGGATAACTTATGTATGAAGTAACAAAAGTAAAAATTTGATGGAAATTTAGACTGTATATATTCATTAACAGGAAAAACAAAAAAATGCATAGATAAACATAGGTTTATTAGAATATGAACAGTCAGTATAAATTTATATGATCAAGAAATTAGAGTAAACAAAGTACTCAATACACATAAAAAATTTGATAAAATATACATATGAATACCATTTTAAAATAATATTTATTTATCTCTATCACATTGGAATGTTATACAAACACATTTGAGTGCTAAATATAGAGTTTTATCTAGTGTTGTCTCTTCATTTTCCATCCTTTCAATATGCCCAAAAGGAGTGACTCTTCACATTCTGAAGTCTATTATTATGATTACAAAGGTTGAATACATACAAAAATATTGTACAAAAGACAAAATAAGTGTAAACCATAGGTGTTTATTAGATATACTCTACAATTTTGATATCTCTATTCTACACTCAACAACGACCGGTTTAAGCACATGGGTGTTTCAAATCCCATTTTCCCAGCATGTCATCAAATTGAGATAATTAAACATTTCATTTGGTTTTGATCCCATGCCCAAACTATGTGGCATTTGATTCATACCCTTTTTCAACCTTTTAGGCCTAAGATTTTTATGTGGAAGATGGCTCTCTTGGGGGACTCTGCCTTGATTCCTATAAGATACAATAGATTTTAGTATATTTTTCATGTTAATATTCTTTTTCAAATCTAGAAAGATAGAAATTATGTTTGTTTTAATCATGAAAAAATGGAACATAAATTTTCTATTACTAACAAAGTTACTATCATTTCTAATGTTGTTCTCAAGATTCAAATTTGGACTGATAAAGTTCACCTTGAATTTAATCATCTCCAAAATTTTCTTGATCACTGGGGAATGCCCCATGTGTAGTTATCCATGAGCCTCTAGAGCTTCCATGTCTCTAGTCACCTCTTTGTGGGCAAGGACATGGTATGTACTGATAATGTTCTAGGAACTAGCATAGGATCCTCTCTCCTCATCAATCACCTCTCTCTGGACATCTAATCGACATGATTGGTCTTGTGGATATACTAGAGGTGGAGGTGATGGAAGGGACTAGGGCCCTCCCTTGTAGGACAAATATCTACATATGACTCTTACTTTCTTTCCTGATTGGTGCAATGAAGAAAATAATAATCTTAATTAGAATTATGGGTGGGATCCCTTACTGTGGATGAATACCCCATGCTTGGGTGACAATCTATAGGATCTGCCTCCTCAGTTTCCCATTTTGGCCACCATATTCACTGTTATAACATAAATGTTTTCTTTCATTTCACATGTTTTTATGTGTAATTTTTGGGGATATTATGCACTTATGATAGTTTGATGTGACTTTTTTGGTGTGGTCATGATTGACCTTTTGTTTTCTCAAACATTTATTACCTCGTTATCACTATGTTTATGGGGTATAACTTTTTTGACCCATTTATTTTGTATGACTAGCATTGTACCATTATTTGTTTATATTACTATAAGTACACTCTTCAATATTAAAAAACATCTTAATAAATATTTAGAAATAAGAAGGTGATAAATGAACCGATGAGATGTGGGTGAGTTGGTAAAAGTGACTTCGATGTTTCAAGCACCACCTAGGTTCAAATCTCAGTATGGTATCAGAGGCTAAATGTGGCTAATTGTTAGTATTCTTGGTCTAGTTATGGTTGATCGTTGGTATTCTTGGGCCAGTTGTGGCTGATTGTTGGTATTATTGGGATAGTTGTGGTTGATGATATTCTCAAGCTAATTGTGGTCATTCGTTGGTATTATCTGATCGGTTATGGCCATTTTTGGTAAATATGGTAGTTGTGATGATGATCACTTGGGGATCTGGGCCCCCAATTGTGTCCTAGATTGGTTAGAGCTCCGATCAAAAGCAAATACTTTTCTAAAAAAAGAAAGCGATAAATGGATCTAGGTGGGCCCAATTGGCTAAAGGGGAGTAAAAAGAACACTATTTGGACTATAAAATTCTATCTAAACATATTATTAGTATCATAGTTTATGTTCCAAATAGATGGAATATAAGATGTTTCAAGAATATGAATAGGAGATTTCAGATTTGAATAGTTGAAAAATTCACCAATTTAACTCTATTTGAACCAAATCAAATATACATAAATAATTATATACTAATATACATAAATTGACATAAAATAATGCCACTTAACTATATATATATATCTATATATATATATATATATAATATTTAAATCCTAAACATTTTACCCCAAAAACACATATCTATCTAAACTAAAATTATAATAAAAATATACTTAAAGTTACCTTAAAATCTAAATATCAAAATTTTAGAATGCAAATGTAACTTCAACATCCATTTATATCATATGGAGGTGGCACAACATCCCTTGACCATTCTTATTCTCATGATTAATATTTTCTAGATCAGATCTCACTTCATCATTGACATCATATTGCCTCTAAGGCATTGTCACTAGGGATTAAATTGCCTATGAATTATAATGCAAAAATGATTATATAACAAATAAAACCAACCAAATATAATATAATTCAATTATAAATAAAAATATATGACCAATTATAATATAAAAAATTCACTATTCTTTTGATGTCTAGGGGAATTTATTTGTTGCTTTACACTACATACTTTCTATTAATACTTCATATTATAAGTTTTGTTTCTTTGACTAGGGAATTAATAATAAGTTATTAGAGTTGGTATTAAAATTATTGTGTAATTATTAGCACTTGGTGATTGGCAGTGGTACTATCATTTTCATCAAAATAAAATACTTCGCATAGAAAATAGTTTAAGACCTTATATTATAATAATAATAATATTTATATACACCATGATTGACTTAATTTTTTTAAGTTGATATAATATTACAAACATAATTTTAAATATGTAAGATATTAAAAATTATACCGACTTTAGGTATTATAATATTATTTTATTGATCTAAAACCATTGGTCATATAATGCTAACTTCTATCATTATCATAAACTATTTAACTTGAGTACCTTAAATAATTGCTACCTTGAACATCTACTAGTAGTCAATAAAATTTCCTTCAATTTGACTAAAGCTTCATGGCCTACAAGATTGTGCAAATACTCTCGGTGATAAAATATGAGCCACCACCATTTTCACACAACATCTTTCATAGCTAAGACAAGCCTTAAACCTAATGATAAATCTCAATTATTATCCTTCCCATGCATTTGTACAACCAACCTCCTCTAATCCTTTGAGAATTATTTTGTGTGTCTCTACACATTTTGTGGGATTTGGTACAACAAGAAGGTATACCCAAGATGATATATTTCAAATTGTAGTTGGGATTAATGAGTCTAATATCATGGAGATGGGTCATCATCCACTGTTATGTTTTGGGTGTGATGCCATCATATTGGATAAATATGAGGAATTATAGTCAGGGAGGAAGAAAAAAATCGTTTGTCATTGATTCTTCTCTCATATCCTCATTAATTATTGGGTTAATCATAAGCAAGACACAAATTGATGGGTCCACACTTTCTACCAATCATATAATCCATACCAAAAAAGTGTTAAATATAAAAAAAATTGTCATTGATTATGGGGAATAAAATAGAATTGTTTGTTAATTGTTGACTCAACTAGGAGGGGAGAGATTTTATACTGATTTCATTTTCATGTGTAGAACATGGTAGCACTGATGTTGAATTTGACATAATTATTTATGTATAATGAGCAGGAATCATCATCCATTTGGACTAATTGGTTATTGGATGAGCATCATAATAGCTCATGTTTCCACCATGAACATCCTAACTATATTAATCAAAATACTAAGTAAATAAAAGAAGTAGGTGAACTATAACTTGTCAATTCAAAATGGCAAGCAAACAATTTAAATGAAAAAAGTGGAATTAATTCAAGGAGTTAATTCATGTCAAATTTAAAGACCTAAATCTATACAGAATGAGACCAACTTTGATTCCCAAGTGAATTTAATAGAATGATATAGGTTAATCCTTCGTTTCAATTCAAAGACTTGATCAATCACAAAAAAATTTAGAGTGGATGGCAATTTAATGATGAGAGAGTAGACAAAACTATAAACATAATAGTGATATTTACCACTGAGTTGACCACCAGCTTGACCTGACTGGATACCCCTCAATTCTTGATTTCACTAAAAAAATTAACGTAGCCGATTTAATGATAAGAAAGTAGAAAAAAATTTAAACATCAAAATAATATTTACCACCATGTTGAACACCACCTCCACCTCCTTTGGATGACGTAATATTTATTTTAATTTCTAGCCTACATTTTTGAGATGTGTGCCCAATTGAAACACCCATTTGCATTCAATCACTTAGTTTTCCAATACTCTCCATTTATACCTTCTACTATTAAGAATCTAGGGTATATGGAATTAATGCTAATCCAACTAAGACAAACTTATTTATCATGTAATCTTACTTTTTTAGGTTGCCCAGGAAAAAAGTAATTTTCATCAATCAAATGAAGGCATTGTCACATCAATGTTAGTTTTCATGGAAGGGAAAGATTTGTAGGTAGCAATGTAATACACTATTTTTATATTGCCTTTCTAGAATGTAAAATTTAAATTAAAAGTAAATAAATGCATATATTTTCAAAAAAAACTTACACCCAAACAATAAAGTAGGGGCTTGACAGGGAAAAAGTTGTGGGTTCAAAAAAATCAATTGAAAAGTGTTCTTTTAGTAATAAAACATGATAAAATATAATGCTAGTCATACAAAAAATGATGAATGTAAAAGTCAAATCCTGAAATCCAAAACACATTGAGCTATACAAGACTTCAGAGGGAAACAAAAAGCAAGTTGAACCAAGCAAAAATAAACCATAGGAGTAAAAAAATATCAAATGGCCAAATCCTGTATCCACAATATGACCTTTTTTACCATTTTTATTTTGAACCTCTATCCAACCCTCTAGGCTACCAATAGCCATTGGATTAGTAATAACCATTGGAAATGCAAGAGTATGTTGAGTTTCAAAGTAGGGTTGATATTTATAAGATTTATAAGAGTCAGATTCATGTGACCTCTTGATTCTTCCACTTATAGCATTATTCATAAATGCCATTTTATAAGAGGAATCTGTTAAAACCATTTCTCCAATAAACTCTATATCTTCTTTCTTCTCTATGCTAGTGGGTTCAAATTTTATCTATGTAGCTGGATGGAAACCAATAAGTAGGTAGTGGAAGAATATTTTTGACAAGTTCATAGTCGATGAACCCTAGATAATTTGTTGACTATGCACTTGCATGATAATTACATAGAGTGTGTTAATGATGAATATTACATTATTTGTGATTACTTATGGATTAAAATGATGTTAAAACCATGAAACCCAATTCAGCAAACTATCTTTGTCAATGGTTACAAATAAAGTCTATATACATATAATTCTAAGTTGTTATTTATTTTAAATCAAATGTTATGGTATGATGAATCCAGACAAGAAGACATATTTCAATAATAAATAAATGAAAACATTATTGCACAAGCTTGCACTCCATAATACATTGGTGGGAACTTAACTTACATCATTTCCAATACCACATGGTTTTTATACAACTTTCAGTTCTCAGTGTTTTCTTCTCATTTCTATGCCCTAGTCTCCTTATTTTCACAACTCCTCCATAGATACTATTTTAAATAAAAATAAGTGTTAGAAATAAAAATTGGTATTGCATTTTCATTAGACATTATATGTCAAATCACTAATTTCTAAAATTTCAGCTACAAAATTTTAACTACATCGTAAAAACCATATCAAGATAAAGATGCATAAGAACGCATGGTATCCAAATAATTTGACAAGTCTCAAAGAAAGCTTTTCATTGAGTTTATTTATTGGGAGAGGGTCATTCACATAATTGATAAATCATCAAGTGCATAGGGGCACGTGTCCAATTTACTACTTCCTTTAATAAATCTTAAACATGGTAGAGTTTTATGTACTTGATGATTAAAATTTAGTTAATTCATAGAGAAGGTCTAAATTGGACTATGAAGACACTAGGGTATATACATTAAAGAAAAAATAAAATATTGGTTACTAATATTTTTAAAAAATATTGAACTAAAACCTTCTCAAAAAGTTTAATTATTTTTTGCTAAGTGTATTATGATTTATATTATTTTTTTTACTAACCTTATATTTAGGATATAAATATTTGATACTCAATTTGAGCCACAACAATACTAACAAAACTATTGGTAGTGTGGTAGTAAATATAATACATAATTGATGTTATCTTAAAAGAACTCTATTAAATGAAACAAGTCCTAGTTTTGAAGGAATGAGTCTTGGAGATCTCACAGTAGTTGGAATAATATCAAATTTCTTCCACCATTAAATCTTCTCTAAGTGTTCTTCTTTAGTTGTATACATACTTGTTAGCTTAGTATTTTTAATTGGGATGGTGGGTTTACTTATATGGTTGTGATTATTTGTTTATTTTGGACTCATTTTTTATTTTCCCTTTTTTCTCAATTTAGGCTCTCAACATGTAGGTTGATGTCTTCCTTTTTACTTATCCCATTACATCTTTTGTGATACTTTAAAGGTGATATAAGGGCCAAAGTGAGAGTTACAAATAATCTAGATATAATTTGTGTCATATGGTTTGATGGATGTTCAAAATGATATAGTATATAGAGATGGAGGAAGTAAAGTAAGAATTTTAATAAAAATGAACAAGATTGGATCAATAAATCTCATTCATCTTGTTGACTTAAATAAATTCATGTTACAACTAATTATATATAAGTTTTTGGGAAGAATGTGGGATTAAGAATTTCATAGAAGCTAGGAAGTATAACATTGATGAAATTATCCATGGAACTATAGTCAACTAGAAACATGGAACAAAAGAAGGAAAAGGGTTCATGATGTAAATAGAAAACATGGATTTTTTTTTTTCCCACCCCAAAATCTAATTTGAAACAATGTTTAAAAAGGAAGAAGAAATTTAGAAAAATATTTTTTCTAATTTCTTTTTGTGCTTAAACCTTGACTCTCTTCTCTCGAGAAAGTTCTTTGATGACTACATAAATTTTATTTGGGTGAAAAAAATTGGGTATTTACATTAAATTTTGTAAAATGTTAGAAAAGAAAATTATTATTATTTTTTTAAAATTTTCTATGGGTGTAAAGGTTATTAATAAGGATTGTTAGGGTTATGGTCATTATTTAGGGTTGTTTATTAATTTTGTGAGGTTTATTTTTATATTGCATGTGTTGAAATGACCCCCTAATTTTATGAAATATAAAATTTTCATTCAAAATTGTGAGATTTTCTTCTTTGTTCCTTGAAACCACTTAGAGAGGTGTTAAGAATATAAGGAACTAGATTTACTCTCTTACACTTGAACACTTGGGTTTTGAGGACCCTTAATTCTCTAAAATTATCAAATATATTTTATGTTAATGATATAAAATATTATTATACCATAAAATCCCTATGGGGCTATGAAATCTTTATTTTATTATAAAAAAGATAGACATCTTAGAAATAAATATCTCTATTCGCATATAAGGAAAAAGAGTATGTCAATGAAGGAAAAGTTTCAGGATTTTTTGATGTAGTCCCAGACCAACCCCAAGTTATTTCAATTCCTAGCTCAATTAGTCTTGATAAATATCATGATAAAGCTCAAATTTTAATTGTGTTGTGTTTTATCCCTCCATCCATTTTGCCTAGTTAACAAATATATTTTTTTCCAAATCTTTTCCAACTTTTGTATATCTTATTCTCCATCTCTTTTAGACATGTTAACATTGTGATAGGTGATAATGTTTAATGATTCTTCTTTGAACTAGGCATGTGTGAATAATAGTTGCATCTTTAATTTGTTACAAGATGCTCTCTTGGTCACTACCTTATTTTTATAGCATTTTTCCTATTTATTTTTGAATCTTGAGTTTTTATTCACCTTTTTTTGATCCATTTGGTCATGCTCTATTTTTTTCTCTAATTTATGCTTTCATTTATTGCATTTTATCACTTTATCACTGGGTCATTCAAACTTAATATAGCCTTTATTTTTTAGTTATACATCCCCTTATATTGGAGGTTATTTTAGTTATGATTTTTTATTTTACTTGGGTCTCTTGGTCCTAATTTAACCTTATCATCTCAATTTTCCAGATCTCCCTTACTTTTACTATCCTCCTTGGGTTTGTCGGTCCTAATTTAGGCTTATCATATCGACTTGTCAATTTTTCCCTAAGGTTCACAATCCTTTTAGAGAGTTTCATATACTTACATTTTTTGAATCACCTATGTATGCCCACAGTTATTTTATTATGTTTTTAGCATTGTGTCATTAGGGTTACCATATGTAGTTTATACACCTGTTGTGACCAATACTAAAGTATTTTCACACATCTTTTAAGTGAAAATGTAAGTTGATGTATGTCTTTTATAATTTCAATTATTTCATCCATTTATATCATTTTTTAAACATTTATTTTTATGATTTTGTGATGTTATGTCTATTCCTCAAAGCACCATCCATGTTACATTATTATGACCCATGATGAGTTAAGGGTGGAACATATGTATACACCTATATTTCCTACTTATTGATGATATATTTTACAGTAATTGTTAGCACATTAATCTTCTAGAGTGCATGTCCTAAGGAGTGCATTATGAAATGGGTGGTGTTAGTTTGTGGTGTTTTTAAAGTGATGTTCATATTATGTCATCATATATGTGTATCACCACCACCATGCATTCACCAATATTTAAACTCCATTGGGTCTCTTTTCCCTTCATTCATCTTATTTTGTTTAGTATATTTACCTTTACAAATTAAAATGATCTTGACTTATCCATTTTTGTACATCAATCCCCATATTTCCTACTAAATTAACATGGTGGATCTAGTATGATGCTTGTTTGTGCCCTTTTCATACTAAATTGACCATGTTGAATTAATCATTTCCATTATTATACCAAAACTGATCATGATCAATTTTGTTGTTGACATATTTGTATTAGATTAACATATCCAACCCAGTACCATGTCGTTCTTATTTTATTATACTAAATTGATCTAGGTCAATTTTGTTAGCATTTGAGCTAGGTCACTTTGAGGAATTTGATCGGTATTTATAACATTCCTAAATTTTATTTTTATATGATAAAAACATTTATCTTCTCTACTTACACATGAAAATTCTACTCTAAGTATATGGAAAGAATTGGGAGATATGAGCTTATTCTTGTGGAGGTCTAATCTTGCTTAAGGTCATTGAAGCTGAATATAAGGAATTTGAACCAAAGAGGTGGCCCTTCATCTTTGGAGTCCCCAATTAATGACACTTAGGTCTTCATCCTTTCCATCTTATGTATTCACCTACAACATCTCTTGAAAAATGCCACAAGAGATAAGGGTGAGATTGATGTTGCAACAAGTCTTCTCAAGGTAAGTATCTATATCCCTATTCTATTTCCTCTATTTACTTTAGTAGACAGATACATTCTACATATTGTTAGATTAGTATGTTCATTGTTAATTCTCTCCTCGCCTAGATTATCCTGGTATAGATTATTTAAGAATGTGGATACAACCATAGTTATATTTATTTTATCCATGCTTAGGTTAGTTTTGACTACCTTTGTATACAACTATTACCATTATAGTTGTTTGGCATTTATATGTTGTTAGTTTAGATTTGGCCATCTTAGATCTAGGTTGTGTTGTTCATCGGTTCAGTTCCTTGCATATGATTTTTTATTATACCCCTAATACCCCTTACAAATAACATTTTTCATAGATTTTTCCCTACTTTTTGATGTGGCTTCTTGTATGCAGTTGGTCCTAGTATGGTATTCTCTCTTTCCTATATTATATGATATTTTTATTTTTTATTGAATTCTCCCAACATAAAAATTGTGTATGTAATGACTATAGTTATATGTGTATGTAATTATGGAGGGTGAACTCGCATTGATAAGCCTCCATGATGGGCTTATAAAATATTTTAATTTTACATTTTATACATACACAGTTAATTATAATTATTACATACATAGGAGGTATACATTATATTCATACACAATTAATTGTTTTCATTACATACATAGTAAAGATGTCAAAAATTAGTAAAGTACATAAAGAAAATAAATTTAGAATGTGCACCAAAAGTATTCCACAATAAAATTCTAGATAGAGAATAATTAATTATGGATTTATCTAAATGGCCTACAACACTTGTCTATTTATAGTTGACTTTAAATTCAAATTTATCAATAAATAGTTAGAAATAAAAAGGTGATAAATAGAGAGTTGGGCCCAATTGGCTAAAGGGAAGCACAAAAAACACTATTTAGACTATATAGTTCTATCCATACATATTATCAGTACCATAGTTTAAATTATAAATAATGGGACAAAATGATGATAAAGATGTAATATAAGATGTTTCAGGTATGTGAATAAAAAAATTTAGACTTCAAAAGTCAAAAAATGTACCAATTTTATTTGATTGAACCAAATTAAATATACATAAATACTTATATAATAATATACATAATTTGATATAAAATAAAATCACTTGATAATTTTAAGTTACTAAATAATTAATCACTCATATATAAATTTTAAATTTAAATCATAAACATTTTACACCAAAAACTCATATCTCTCTAAACTAAAATTATAATAAAAAAGTACTTAAAATTACCTTAATATAAATATCAATTTTTTTTAACACAAACATAAATTTAATATCCAGTTATATTATATGGAGGCGGCACAACATTGTTAATCATTAATACTTCATTATTCAACCATGGAGACACATCACCAAATACTTTGACCATTGTTGTTTTCATGATTAATATTTTCTAGCTTAGATCTCATATTGTCAATGGCATCATATTGCCTATAAGGCATTGTCGTTAGAGATTAAATTGCCTACGAAATACAATAAAAATATGATTATATAATAAATAAAACCAACCAAATATAATATATTTCAATTATAAATAAAAATATATGATCAATTATAATATTAAAAATTTACTATATTTTTAATGTTTGGGGAGTTAGTAATAAGTTATTAGAGTAGTTATTAAAGTTATTGTGTAATTATTAGTACTTGGTGATTGGCACTGGTATTATCATTTTTGTCAAAATTAATTAATTCACATCGAAAATAATGTAAAGTCTAATATTAATATCATTTATGATTGACTTATTCTTTTAAAGTTAGATATAATATTACAAACATAATTTAAAATATGTAAGATATTAAAGATTATACCAACTCTAGGTATTGTAATATTATTTTATCAATCCAAAACCATCGGTTATATAATGCTAACTACTATAATTAATCGTAAACTATTTAGCTTGAATACCTTGAACATCTACTACTTTGAATATTTCATAACAATTAAGAAAACTACCTCCAACTACACTAAACCTTTGTGCCCTACAATATTGTGTAAATACTCTCGGTGATAAAATCTGAGCCACCATCATTTGCACACAACACCCTTTATAGCTAAGACATGCCTTTGACCTAATGACAAAACCCAATCATTATCCTTCTCATGAATTTGCGCAACCAACCTCCTCTAATACTCATGATATTTTATTTTTAGTCTCTACACATTTTGTGGGGTTTGGTACAACAAGAAGTTATACCCAAGACAAACTATTCAAATTGTAGTTGGGATGAGTGAGTCTAGTATCATTGATATGGGTCATCATCCACTGTTATGTTTTGTATGTGATGACATCATCTTAGATAAATCTGAAGAATTAAAGTCATAAAAAAAGAACAAATTTGTTTGCCATTGGTTCTTCTCTCAAATCTTCATTGATTGTTATGTTGATCATAAGCAACACACAAATTAATAAGTCCACATTTTCCATCAATCATATAATCCATACAAAAAAATGTTAAAAAAAAATTATGATTGATTACGAGAATAAAATAGAATTATTTGTTAATTGATGACTCAACTAGGAGTGGGGAGATTTTATATTGATTTCATTTCCATGTGAAAAACATGGCAGCACTAATGTAGCATCTAACATAATTGTTTGTGGATAATGAGTTGGAATCGTCATCCATTTAGACTAATCATTTCTTGGATGAGCATCATAATAGTTTAGGTTTCCACCATGAATGCCTTAAATAAGTTAAATAAAGTGATAATTAAATAAAAGAAGCATGTAAAATTAAAATTTTCCAATTTAAAATGGCAATCAAATAATTTGAATGAAAAAGGTGGAATTTGATTTTGATTTAAAGGTTAAATTTTGGAGTGGAAAAAGGTGAAGTTTGTTAGCTTACAAAGAGTTTATCAGTTATTAATTCTTATTGAATGTAAAGACCCAAAAATATAAAGAATGAGACTAAGTTTAATTCCCAAGTGAATTTGATAGAATGGATATAACTCAATGCTTTGTTTCAAGTCAAAGACTTGACCAATCACAAAAAAAATAGAATGGATGGTAATTTAATAGTGAGAGAGTAGATAAAACTATAAATATAATAGTGATATTTACCACTAGGTTGATCACCACCTCAACCTGAATGGATACCCCTCAATTCTTGATTTCACCCAAAAAAAATTAAAGTAGATAATAATTTAATGATAAAAAATAGACAAAACTATAAACATAAAAATCATATTTACCACCATGTTGAACACCACCACCACCTCCACCTCCTTTTGGATGATGCAATATTTAATTTAATTTCCAATATTTAATTAAAACACCCATTTACATTCAATCACTTAGTTTTAAAATACTCTCCATTTATACCTTCTACTATTAAGAATCTAGGGTATGTGGCATTAATGTTAATCCAACTAAGATGAACATATTAACCATGTGATCTTGCCTTTTTAGGTTACCCCAAGAAAAAAATAATTTTCATCAATCAAACAAAGTCATTATCATGTCACTATTAGTTTTCACGAAAGGGAAAGAGACATAGGTAACAATATGCTACATTGTTTCCTTGTTGCCTTTTTACCATGTAAATTTTAAATTAAAAGTAAATGAATTCGTATATTTAAAAAAAAACTCACACCTAGACAATAAATTGAATTGGAGGCTTGATAAGGGAAAAGTCATGGGTTTCAAAAAAAAATTGATTGAAAATCATACTTTTATTAATAAAATATGATAAAATAAAATGTTAGTCATATATAAAATGATGGGTGTAAAATTTATATTTCGAAAGCCAAGTCACATTGAGTTATAAAAGTTTCAAGAGGGAAACAAGAAATAAGTTGAACCAAGTAAGAATAAAATAGAGTAAAAATCATAAATGGTAAAATCTCGTATCCATAATATGGCCTTTTTCCCTTTTTTCGTTTAGACCTCTATCCAATCCTCTTGACTACCGATAGCCATTGGATTAAAAATAACCATTAGAAGCACAAGAGTATGAGGTTCAAATTGGGGTTGATATTTATCAGATTCAAAAGTGTCATATTCATGTGATCTCTTGATTCCTCCACTTGTAACATATTCTACAGATGTCATTTTGCAAGAGGACTCTATCATAGCCATTTATCCAATAAACTTTGTATCTTATTTCTTCTTTAGTGCTAGTGGGCTTAATTAATTTTTTTTGCGTAGTTAGATGGAAACTAATAGTTGGGTGGTGGAAGAATATTTTTGTCAAACTCATAGATGATGAACCTAGGTAACTTGTTGACTATGAACTTTCATAATAGTTACACTAAGTGTGATAATGATGAAGATTATTGTTGAAGTGGGTTTTATGTACACCCTAGTAAACTTACAAGGTAGCCTATAATTTTCTAGATCAGTGAGAAGCATTCACTCAAACTCATGAATTACAGGGTATTCAGTTTTATAAATAACCTAGTGGTGAAATGGTAGTGAGCAAAGCAGATTATCTATCACATATGAGTTGGATATGGGTGAACCCAGGGCTACTTGAGATGAGTGGGTGGTTGATGGTGCTAACCTAAAGTGGGAAAGACTTCATAAAAACTCAAAAAGGAGGGAAGGGTAGAGTAGAAAAGGAGGTATGTGAACAACACAAGATGAAACCCTTCTAGGTCATTACTTGAACTCAAGGTCAAAAAAGAATTCAAGAAACCAATACCCACTACAAGTTGCTATACCACATGAACAATTAGACACAGTCAAGAGTCAAAAGAATGAGAATATAGTAAACTTAAGAATATTTAATAAAATGATGTCACATGTGTTAGATTACATTAACAAATCCACAAAGGGGGATTATGACTGTCATAAAAAAGGCATTCAAATCTAAAATAACATAAAATTAATAACTATATTGACATTAAAAAAACTCATACATAACCAAGAAACTAAGATACCAAAATGATAACATGTCTTACATAGTCCACAGAGTTGGATAAGAATCAAATTTTGTACATCAAGACAAAATTAGCAAAACTTCTCAAATTTTCCTATTAATCTTAATATCCAAGATTATCCTCCATTTGGAATAGGAGAATACAAGTATAAATAAGCCTTGGATGGGGAATGCCTCATCTCTTAAATGAAGTCTAAAAAATAAAAATCCAAAAATAGCACTTTATGTGAATCTTATGCAAAACACGCATATACAACATTGATCAATCATAATATAATTCTTCATCTAAAAATATAATATATACAAGTTGAATAAATTTGGAACTAATAGTTCCATCTCGACTATACCATGAAAACACACACACACACACACACACACACACACACACACACACACACACACATATATAAAATAAAGTGTTGATGTGGCACTATTGGAAGAATTTACACTATCATAAAGTCGATGTAGAAACTGATGTGCATGGAATTGGAGATGAACCCAAAGTAGTTGCTGAAAGTGGAACATAAGTTGGCCCAGTTTGAGTATACACCAATGTGTACTTTAGAAGTTGAGTACTTTGAGATGGATTGGCATGACCTTTGCTACTACAATTGCTTGCTTAGTTAATTTTTATTGAAGTAAAAGTACATGACTAGCTTAGAAGTCAATCTTTATGGCCTCAAAATTAAGTATATCTCTTTTGAACAATTGAGAAATTTTTTCCATCAATTTATTGTGTATACCCATTACATCTATAACCTTAACATTGAGTGACTCAGTCCCTATAATTTTATCTCTTGAAAAATTGACCAATTGCATTACCTCATCACTGGTTCTATAAACATTCCCCTTGATCTCTGTTCTAAAGTTGTCCAATGCTTCTTGTAGAAGATTCTTAAAAATGGGCTTGGACACCAATTGCCCCTATGGAGTGCCTACATGAATGACTCTTAAGTCATTCAATATATAGATAGCTTCCCTCTCCTAGTTTACAAATTGGACCCAAGCCCACATCTCTTGATGTCATTCAAGTACACTATCCCTTTTTACAACAATATAATATTGTGCCCAAGAAACTTCAGATACTGTCATTAAATTGAGATGGGCATAAGCCTTATTTCTTGTTGTTTGGATTATAAAATTCAAATTTTTGTCAATATATTTTATTTTGTTAAATAATGGAATAATGTCTCCCCATTTGGGTTAGGAGGTGGCCTTTGCAGACCTTATTCAACCAATGGTATCAAATATAGATATCCCCTATAAATTATCCACTATCTCTTTAGGGGCATGGATGGTACTCACCTCTAGTTGCCTCTACACTACTTGATCAAAACTTCTAAACATCTCTTTGATTACCCCTCGTGTTGTGTCCACAAAAATGTAAGGGTCTTCTTTGACCCTATATGGGTCTAAAGGATTCACCTTCCTCTTCTTAGTTATATAGAATGTATCTTCTCTCTACTCTAGCCCTATTTGTTGTCCCTCAACAACCATAATTTTCCTCTTGACTTTTCTCAAAGTTTTTTTCTGTATATCAAAATGTAACTTAATTATGGGTTGCTTAATTATTACCAAAACTTGTCTCCCTATTTCTTTTTGCTACAATTTCCTAATCCATGAAGGAACATTTAGTGAAAACTATTTCCCCATTTATTTTGTTTGTTCTATTTGCCTTGTAACTTGTGTTTCCTAAGCTTGTTGAGCTGGTTGAACTAGCTAATTTCCTTGAGTAGTTAAAGGGGATTGCCTTGGAAGTAACATAGCCTTTAGGGAGGATGTTCCTATTGTAGGAAATGGAGGAATAACCTTCCTCCAACAAGTAACCTGCCTTTGGACTGGTGTATCTATGATGTATTTATCCTTTGCCTCTACTTTGTGCACCAAAATTGTATATGCCTCCATTTGTGTGGATCGGTCAATGGGCATTTTTATTTGTGTAGATGGCCTGGAAGGGGCGATTTATGTAGTAAAAATAGAGACAGACATTAGGTTTTCAAAATGTGCCCCTTTGTTTGGCCTAGAGGTCTGAGGATTGGTTCCACTAAAAATTGAATAGGTCATCAGGGTGCTTAATAAGTTTCATAAATAATAAAAAATAAACATATAAGTGATCCCAACATTCATAATAGTATTGGCCATAGGATCCATAGTAGCAGGTTGCACTATGATAGACATAATTGGTAGTGTCGTATCAACTTGGGGCTAGGTTATTTGACTTAAAGAATGCAAATAATGTAAAGAATGTGTTATACCAATTTTTGTTACAATAATTGAGGAAGTTTCTAAAGAATGTGGACTTGGAGGACCTATAAAAAAAATAGGAATAGCTGGAGTACTAGCTATTATAGTTGGCATTGTTGTGATCTGAGGTGGATATCTTGGAGATGTAGTTGGGGATGGATCCTATACTATAGATTGTAGTTGTGACTCTACCTTTCCTGTTGAATATCCCTCTCTATTTGACAATAGTTCAGTAGCTACTAGGATATTATCCCTTTGGTTGATCTCTTTAGATCTTTATATCAACTTTGTTCCCCGTGACTGGCAACTTTCCTTAGATAACCATTCATCCTCTGTGTTTGATTCTATTGTCTCATTGATTGACCATGACTCTTTAATTTCTATTTTAGAGACCCAGTCTTATTCATTAGCCATTCTTCTCTCTTCCTCTTCACTATCATAGACCATGATAGGGTCTGATCTTCATGTCCCCTTAGTTTATCCTCCCTCTCTTTAGGGAATTCTTTTGGTTCTTCCTTTCCTTCCACATTTTGAAGATAAATATGTGGGGTATTAGGATTTCTTATATATGTAAGTGTTGTTTTGGTAAAATTAGAGGCTAGACCAATAAGAGGTGGAGTGGAAAATGAAGGAATGGTAACTGTAGGTGATGATGAAGTGGTGAGAGTAGTCACTACTACAAGAATGATGGATGGTGAAGCTAACTATCTAGTAGGTTGGGATAATGTTATTGATGGTGTCAAATAAGGAGTAATATGTACTTGAGACAATAATGAAGGAAGAATTACATGTTGTGCAATGGTTAGTGGAGGCAAAGGCAACATAGAAAATATACTAGCTACTCCACTTGGACTTTCAGGCCTTTCTTCTTCAACTATGTGTAGGGTAAGTTGGAGGACTCTCCACTCTCTTTTAAACATGATCTACCTTAGATGAGCCAACATCTTCTTGTGTTCTTGGTTCTACTTGAGGATGGGGTCCATGAATAAGTTTGGAAACCCATTGTTGCTTCTTAATCCTTTTAGCATATTATTTGGTGATAGTAGGATCATATTGGATCTTCTGCACCATAATCATAGACATGATGGCTTTGTGCATCTTAATAGCCACTTCAGAATCATCTTCAACATTTATAAATATGTTTTCATGGTCATAAGATTGGTATCCATAGTTAATCCTTACTTTTATTTCATATTTTTTGAGGCGCCCTCTACATTCCCTCTAGGGTCCCAATGTCTGAAAGGTACATATTTAAATCCATAATCTGCCCTAATTTTTCAAACAAATCATAGGTGTTCCCACCTTCTGTATTGCATTTTTTTGATTTTGAGAGGGGTGGGATGGAAAACTACTTGCTTGGCTTTCCTTAAGTTAGTATCAAAACTATCCACCAATTGGGAAACAATATCTTATCTAGCTACCTTATCAGGCACAATCCTTGGTAGGTATAAAGAGTGTGTCTTTGTACCCTCAATTTTGATTACTATGCACTTAGGGTATAGCTAGTAATCACCCATATTTTGAATAGACTTATTCATTTGATTAGATAGTTTAGGCATATTATTTTCATAAATTCCCTCATAAACCATAGGGTAAAAGGTTTCAATCAACTTCTTCATGTTCTTCGTGAACTTATGCACATGGATAATGTTGAATTCACCACTTATCTTATTCTGAGGATACTTTGATGATGTTTTTCAGGGTCCATGAAATGATGTGTGGACTATCACAATTACAACATCCACTATGTATGACATCATATAGAAGTTGCCATCTAGAAAACTTCCACAATTATAGATTTTGAGAATTAAGTTGGAGCTGATGATCTCTCTAATTGCTATGACTTTGTTGGATTTCAGAATCATGTCCATCAAAGGTACCCATATCTCATTAACATAGGAAATGGTCTTTAAACTATATATTTTGTTCAAAATGACCATAACAACTCTCACCCCTAGCCTAAATACAATGATAAGAATGGTAGAGGTGGGGCCCTCTATTGTGAAGTTGCTTGAGTTACTAGCCCATTCCTGCAACTAGTTGTTGACATTGTTGTTGAGAAATCATGAGTTCACTATATATTGCCTGTATGTCATCTTAGGCACTGAAAGTCTATAATATTTCTTGAAGGTATTACTATTGATATATGTAACTGGCATTTTTCTTAGCCTAAAGTGCAATATTTTTCTAGAAATATTGCCATTTATAAATAAATCAAAGAATAGGTATATGCATGGCATTACCTCAGGCTTGGTACTTGCATTATGGATACCAACTATTTTGATGGCCAAAAGGTCATTTGGTATCTTTGCATGAACAGGGAAAACTAATCCTTAGCTTTTTAGGGCTAGGATACCTCGAACACATCCCAAATGGTAGAACAATGCTTAAATTCAAGGTTCAAGGCTATTGAATCAAATGTTGTATAAATATATTCACTCAAATCTATAATAGAGTATGTAGAGGGAGATGGAATATGAGTTGTGGTTGTCATTGAATCTCTAGTTAAAAATCCTTTGCTTTATGAAAATTCAAAAATTTATTCATTGCAAGAGAGCTCTAGATTCATAGTATGCACTTTGAATGTTTTGAAAGCAATGTGATTAAACTGGATTTGGCAATTTGAAATATATTGATTTAGTTGTATTGTATTTGATAATTCAATGTATTGATTCATTTCTTCATGTGAATTAATAGTTGAAATAACTTTTTCTATTTTTCCCTTCCTAGTCTTTTCATTTGAAATTCATAAAACTAACTTTAGTGGCTTTTTAATGTCATGTGGCTTCTTTTGCATGTTCCTGAATGCTTAGTCATCTTAATATGACAAATGTCTCCTTTCCACTCTTTCAGACCTAACCTTGGCATATTTTTTATGTAATTTCATGGCTTTAAGGGACACATGTAAGAGTATCACTATTTTGTTGATGTTTGATGTGTGATCTATTGTACTTTTCTATTTGGGCCATGGGTTAATGAAATGGCGACAAGTGGAAAAATCTCATTATTCCATCGAATAGTTAGGCTTCATACACTATGCATAAATTGAGGGCATCTAGGTGAGTAGGATGATGACATGTAGATGGTTCTCAGCAATTCACTTGCCTAGGATCTTTTGTACAAAGTTCCATACTGACATCACTATTGGGTTATCAGGTGAGTGGGATGATGACATGTGGATAGTTTTCAATGATCGATTTTCAAAAGATAGTTTGTATAAAGGTCCATGATGACATCATCATCAATATATTGGGTGATTAGGATGATGCCATGTGGATGGTTTTTGATGATCTACTTGCCCAGGATCATCCATACAAAAGGCTTTGCTGACATCACCTCTAGGAGGCTAAGATGGTGACATGTATTCTTTACTTAAGCTGTAGATGAGTGAAAATATGCCACATGGATAGGTAGATAAGATTTGGGATGATCTAAATAACACCTACATATTAAATAACCTATAAAACACAACATAAAGAACCCACTAATAACATAATATGCCAGTCTGATTAGATGTTAAAATCATAAATCAAACTCCCAATGTAAGCACTTAAATAAAATTAGAGGTAAAGAGTGAAGCATATAACATGACTTAGCATAGTTAAATTCATTTTAGATTTGAAACATCCTACAAATAATGAGAGGAAATTTTTGGATTACTCTAAGCCAATAATCAGAAACTAAGATAGTAAAGCAAATTTCTCAAGTGTCACATAAATTCCTTGAATTCATGTTTTTCAAAAATTTGATATCATATACTTCTACTTTAGAAGACCACAAAATGATGTTCAATTAATATATGTCCCCTATTTGAAAATTTTAAAATGGGGTGTGTGTGTTTTTTTAACTAAAAGAGGGGTAAAAATATTATTAACTCCAGGGAAATAAAAGAGTTACATCATTTTGTCGAGCTCAACTAGTTGATCCAGCTTCTGGGATAATTCCAGAGGCAACATCCTATGGTCTGAGATGTTCTAAGGTGGCTCATGCTCGGAGGCCCATTTGGCCAAGCAGTCAGCCACCCCATTCCATTCACAGGGAATAAACAGAAAAGACAGAATCCAGGGAAGTACAAAGCTGGAGTATCTGCTGCACCACTCCAGCCAGATGCCAATCTACCATTCCAACTTCCTATTTATTCAACATATTGACAACAATATATGAATTGGATTTGCATACAATTCTATTCCAGCCAAGAGAGCAACACTGTTGAATAGCAACCAAGAGTGCAAGAGCTTCCATGAAATTGTTAGTGTACCTACCTTTTTGAATTGAGAAGAAAAATCGCACCTCGCTAGTGTTGTCGTGACCCAACCCTCCAATCCCAGCTGGTCCAGGATTTCCACGAGATGAGCCATCTGAGTTAATTTTGAGTGTGCCAGCCTCAGGGGGAGACTAGCGGCCTATCCAATTGACAGGATGTGTAGGCTATCGGTGGTCACGCGCAGGTGCATGAGGAGCAGTGGGGAGGCCTTTAGGGAGAATAGAGGTGAGGTGCGCAAAAGTTTTAGCATCTGCCAAACTCAAATTTGCCCCCACCTCACACTTAGCATGAAGGGTCTCAAGGATAGAATTCATGATTCTCCCCCACAGAACGTTGATCTCAAAACTCACTTCCTTGAAAATTCACCTATTTCTTTCCAACCAGACATGCCACAAAATAAGTGATAGACCAATGCACCAAGCAACTTGCAGGAATGAAGATTGAGAGGGAGGATGTCCTAGCCGGTCCCAGAATTCAGACAAAGAAGACACATGCCAGCAAGGACGATCCCACACCTCCCACCACAGTGCCATATTTGTTTGGTAAACTGGCATTGAAAGAAAAGATGAGAGATGGTTTCTTCACTGTTATGGCATAGAACACATCTGGAGGGCCCATGAAAGCCCCGTTTGCAGAGATTTTCCAAGGTAAGGCACCTATTGTGAACTAGTACCCAAAGAAAAAAATTAATTTTAGGCCAAGAATAGCTATACCTAACCTTGTTCCCCCAAGGAACCACCGCTTCACCCAGGAGCTATTTTGTCAAAGCAAGGTACCCAGAAGACACAAAATACTTCCCTAAGGGATCTCCACCCCAAGCTAGAACATCCCATCCTTGTAAGGAGCTGCACTCCCTAGAGGCCAAAAGCTGAGATAACTCTAGCCGCTCCTCCATAGAACTGCCTGGGGGCCAGTCCGAAGAATTTTTCCACTGATATCCCATTGTCATGCCCAGCCTAAAAGCTTCCTTGTAATGATCCACCGTGCTCCACCCAGCAGCTATCAGAGAGTCACCAAGTCACTGTAGATGAGGATGAGAGAAGAGAATGGGAAGAAACCCATCCCAGGAGTCACTCCAGAAGAGAGCATCTGTCCCCTATTGCAGATCTAGAAGAGACCTCTCTTCACCAGCTGAGCTCCTCGTTTGAGAGTGTCCCACACCATCAAGCCTCTGCCCTCAAGGGGGAGTCTTGAAATATCCACCGGCTCCTCCCCAGGGTAATATTTGAAAGCCAAAATATGGGCCCAGAGATGAGCTTGACTGGAACACCAATGCCAATAAAGTTTGGCTGCGAGAACTTGACTGCATAGAATTGCAGAGCGAAGTCCTAGGCCACCTTCCTTTTTCAGGCGAAAAACTGTGTCCAGTTAAGCAAGCTCCATTTGGAGTTTAGCAGGTTGCCACTCCAAAGAAATTGGTGAGACAAAGCATCAAATTCATTCAAGCAGTACCCAGGGGCAGCCTGAACCATTCACCGGTAAATGGGAAGGGCTTGAATCACCGATTGGAGGAGAGTCACCCTATCGGTAGTGGAGAGCCACCTATGAGTCCAGTGGTTAACTTTTTGCCTTAATTTATCCAGCACCTTTTGCCAAAAGAGTCTCGGCTACCTTCCCACCACAATTAGAACCCCAAGGTAGGTAAGGGGGAGAGACTGAGTCTGGAATCTCAAGATAGCACTAATCCTCTGTTGGATAGGCTCAGGGGTGTTAAAAAACACAATAGAGGACTTATGGTCATTAATCTTTTTCCTCGAAGCTGCCAAATAGGTGTCTAAGGTACACCAAAAAGCCTCAGCTTCCCAGATCTGAGCTCTCCCAGCAAGAGAAGTGTCATCCATGAACTGGAGATGGGACAGAGCAGGTAATCCATCTCCCTAGTGCCAGCCTTGTAGCGCATGCTGGGAGACCCAAAACTTGATGAGGTGCCCAAGGCCTTCTGCCAGAATAATAAACAGATATAGGGAGAGAGGGTCTCCCTAAGGAAGTCCTCTAGAAGCACCAAATAGCTCAGAGGGTGCCCCATTAATAAGGACTGAGAAAGAGGGCATCATGACACAGTTGCGCACCCAACGGATCCAATCCTGGTTGAAGCCAAAAGCCAAAATAACTTTATGCAGGAAGCTCCAGCTGACCTTGTCATAAGCCTTAACCATATCAAGCTTAATAAACATAGCTCATTCCTATGAAGACCTCATGGAGTGAATTGCTTCTGACGCTATAACTACACCATCTAGAATTTGCTTGCCAGCAACGAAATCCCCTTGCTCCTCAGAGATAAGCATGGGTAGGCAGATTTTAAGCCTCTCCGCAATGAGCTTGGTTATAATTTTGTAGACCACATTACAGAGAGCAATGGGTTGAAAACATTCCAGCTGATTAGCCTATTCACGCTTTGGGATAAGTACCAAAAAAGTAGCATTTAGAGCTCGGAGCATTTCTTTGTTGAAGTAGGATTCCTGCACTACCTCCAAAAGATCTTGGTTAATGACATCCCAAAATTCCTAGAAGAATTCCACTGAGAACCCATCTGGTCCCGGTGCCTTACCTTTCTTCATGCCAAAGACCACTCCCTCCACTTCAAAAATACTGATAGGCCGCATAAGAGATTCATTCATTGCTGAAGTCACAACAGAGGGAATACAAGATAAGACTGTACCTTTGGCAAGCTCGTTAGGAGTATCATTTGAAAATAGAGCAGAGTAAAACCAGATAGCTTCCCTAGATATGTCCTGAAAGGAGGTTCGACGCATTCCATCTGAAGTAATTAGGGAAGAAATGAAGCTCCTATTACGTCGATCCTACACAGAGTTATGAAAGAAATTCATATTCTTATCTCCCTCCTGGAGCCAATCAACACGAGCCTTTTGTTTCCAATATATTTCTTCTCACAGTTCCCACTCAGCCAAATTTGTAGAAGCTTGAATCTCAGCTGAGCGAAGATCGTCAGACAATCCCTGATCCCAGATTTGTCTGATTATGATGTCCAGCTGGTCTTGAGCATTCCTCTTCCTGATGTGGAGATTACCAAAACCATGGCTATTCCAGGATTTCAATTTCCATTTCACATACTGAAGCTTCTTAGAGAAAACAAACATAGCCGTGCCATAATTTGGGCACCTCTGCTTCCACCAGTGTGTCATTAAATCATGGAGAGAAGCTTCACGAAGCCACATCAATTAGAACTTAAAAGGGGGCTTCTTGGGGGCAGCAATAAGTCCCGCGGACAGCTTGATAGGCCAATGGTCGGACCCCTGCCAGTCAAGAATATCTAAAGAGAGGGAGATGGCACTAGAAGTCTAGTAACAAGAGACTAGGAACCTGTCTAAGCATTTTGAAATGGCTGCATCCCCCATCCTCTGATTATTCCAAGTGAAAATTCCATTGAGTGGCTTAACATCTGAGAGATGAAGCAAATCAATATTTTGTTGAAGAAGCTCTGAGGAAGGTCCCAATCGAGCTAAACCACCCCTCTTCTCCTCTAGGCTGAGAATGGAGTTGAAATCCCTAGCAACAATCTAGGGTAAGTAAGGGTGGTAGTCGCAGACATACTGAATGTGATCCCATAGCTTGAGTTGATCTGGGAGATCAATAGGAGCGTACACATTGGTGACCAAAATTAGCTCACCAATCTCCAGGGAGGAAGCAACCATTGAGAGAATCAAGGTGGAGGACAACCAATGGACTAGAAAAAAATTTCAAAGATTCCAACACATAGCAAGACCACCCAAGGACCCCAAAGTACCAACACACTGCCATTGGCCCAGGCCCCAAATCTTAGGACAGCAAGTGAACAAAGAGTCCATGGAAAGTTTGGTTTCCTGAATACAAAGAATATCTGGAGAATGGTCTTTCACCAGTTTGTGAATA
Organism: Torreya grandis; assembly: GCA_037957365.1. NCBI lineage: Eukaryota > Viridiplantae > Streptophyta > Pinopsida > Cupressales > Taxaceae > Torreya > Torreya grandis. The sequence continues at coordinate 2,525,456 of JARHVA010000756.1, read as the reverse complement.
GCCTTTTGTCTGGGGATGTTATTCAACCCCCTCACATTCCATGATAGAATAATCATTGGGGGAGTGTGGGAAGTGTTCATCCATGGTCTTTATTGTTCCTGATTCAACCAAAAGATCTCTTATGAGTTTAATTCTATCTTGATCCTTCTTGCGTCCAGCTCTGGAGGGGGTGGAGAAGTAAACTTTCTTAAAAGGTCGCTGCAATAGACCAAGAGCTGAAGAAGGTGCCTTTTCTTTGCTGGGAGCTTCCACTTCTTTCACCAAATCCACCCAGCGAATATCTTTATCTTGTAGAGTAGGAGCAACCACGAGGGCATTGGATTCTGAGGCTAGCTCAGGTTCTAAAATTTGCTTAGCATCAATGTCCTAAGGATCAAAATAAATATATCTCGTGCCTTCTAGCTCCAGCGTTCCACCCTGCGCCATTATAGGAATACCCTCCTCTATGACCATGTTATCAAGAACTTTGAACCTGTTGAATCCTGCATCGCCTTGCCGATCCAGATGTGAGAACTTCTGCCCTTGCCCTCTAGTACGATGTCAAACTCGAGTAAAACCATCTCTGTCAAGACTAGTGAGGTCGGGTTGGTCTGGCCCTAAACTGGAGGGGTTCTGGTGAGCTTTCCCTTTTTCAACACTCTCCATCTGGCCATTTTTATTACCAGCAGGGTCAGGTTGTCCATTCCTCATACTTGCATTAGCTGGTCGTGGGTTAGATGATCCCTCGAGATTACCCAGACCTTTAGGCACGTGAGGACATTGGCTTCAGAGATGTCCATACACATGTCAAATGCGACACTGGAAGGGGATGGACTCATAATCAATTTGTTGAATCTAGGTCAAAGAGCCCAAGCAAATCTCAATCGAATCTGGTAAAGGGTTGTTAATATCAATGTCGACACAGATGCGGGCATAAGTGATAACCTTCTTGTCTAATGATTGGTGAGCGATTGCAGCTGGTGTTCCAATCATGGCTCCAATCTATCATAGAATATCCTCCCTCCAGAATTCCAAAGGTAGTCTCGGTAGGCGGACCCATACTGGAACTCTGAAAGGGAGATCCTTAGCAGAGTTAAACCCCACATGCCAAGGTTTTATGAAAAGGCCAATATGGCCATAAAAATATGGGCCTCCCTCAAATACTCTGTTCCTATCAAAAATGCAAGTGAAATTTACCATAAACTAGCTGTTACCAGCTAGCATGATATCAAAATCTCCCTCAATCTGCCATGACCTGCAAATCCAGGCTTCTAGAGCCGACTGGGAAATGCAAATTCCAAGGAACTTATAGATTAACGTGTGTGAAGCCAGATACTCCACATCATCCTCAACCGCTTCTGAGGGGATGACTAAAACTGGCCTACCCTGGTAGCATGGAAAACAACCTTTAACTTTGTTGATCCTTGCCCTCTCTCCCACATAAAATGCCTCTTTGGGCTTCTCCTGCGCGCTATCACCAGACACGACCTGTCCAGCCGTGGAAGTTTCGGCCCATTGCAGGCCCTTCAAACCCTTGTACGCATCCATCCAAGGATTATATATGTTCCAAATGGGGTGTGTGTGTTAGTACACAAGAATTACATTATTTGTGAAGTTTGGACTAAAATGAAATTGAAACCATGAAACCTGATTCATCAAACTATGTCTATCAATAGTTACAAAAAAGTCTATTTACATATAATTCTTATTATTTTTAAATCATTATGGTATGATGAAGCCAAACAAGAAGACATATTTTAATGATAAATAAATGAAAACATTGTTGCACAAACTTGCAATCCATAATACATTGGTGGGAACTTAACTTACATAATTTTCAATATCATCAGTTCTTTTATGCAAAATTTATATGCCATAGTCTCCTTCTCAAAAATCCTCCATAGATACTATATTAACAAAAAATAAGTGTTAGGATAGATGGATTTTAACCAATATTTATGCTCCAAATACAAAATCTACCAAAAATCTTCTTTGGAAATCCTTACTAGATTTCTGAAGGACCTGTGTAAATTGTAATTGGATTGTTGTTGGTAACTTCAATACCCCCCTCACTCTTGGGGACAAAAAAGGAGTACTTATAGACTTCATGGACAACATGTTGGAGTTTAATAACTTCATCACTAATGCAGGTTTAGTGGATGTGGACCTTAATGGTAATCCTTTTACATGGTCCAATAGAAGACTGGGTGAAAACTTGATCCAAGTCTACCTAGATAGGTTTTTGATCTCATTAAACTAGGGCATCCCTTTTTCCAGTAGGCTTTCTTCCTTACCCAGAATCAGGTCTAATCATAATCCCTTGGTGTTTGAAGGAGAAAAGATCTCAAAACCCAAATACAATCCCTTCAGGTTTGAAAGCATGTGGATTCTCCATCCCAATCTCATAGAATCCCTAAAAGATTGGTGGGAATAATACATCTTGAGATCTACCATGTTTATCCACACTAAAAAATTCAGCGTCTTCAAAACCAAGCTAAAAATTTGGAGTAAGGAAGATTTTAGGGATATCTTCTTACAGAAAAGGGTTCTCGAAGCAAAATTTTTGACAATTGGAGAACTTTGTGCCTCTGGTAATTACGACAATCTCATGGCTTCCAAGGAAAAAGAAACTATGTGTTAATTTCATAACCTAGAAGCAAAAGAGGAGACCTTTTGGAAACAAAAGTCCAGATGCTTATGGCTGAAGGAGGGTGATAGGAATACAAAGTTATTCCATCATTTTGCATCAAGGCACATGAACATCAATAGAATATCCTAATTACAAATGGAAAATAGGACTATCAATAGAGATGAAGATAATATCTTCGGCCATATAATTAATTTTTTTAGGAATCTTCTCTCAAAAGGAGTACCAAATGATCATCTGGTATCTTCCACTCTCAATAATTTTGATAAATCCTTCACAGTTGTTGATAATGTTTCCCTTACCAAGGTTCCTTCGAATGAGAAAATAAAAAGTGTGATATTTTCAATGGAGGGGTCCAAGGCAATGGGATCCAAAGGGTTCCCCCCACTTTTCTTCCAAAATTTTTGGGACATTGTACATTTGGAGGTCAAAGAAGATGCTAGAGAATTTTTCCAATCAAAATCCATCCTCAAGGAAATCAACAATACTTTCCTAGTTCTGATTCCAAAAAAGTAGGGTGCTACTAATATTCAAGACTTTTAGCCTAAAAGTATTTGTAACATGATGTACAAAATATTCTCCTCTATCTTGGTAAAATGCATGCAATCTCTCCTTGATAAAGTCATTGGGGAGCAGCAAGGGGCCCTTGTGGCTAGCAGATAAATTATAGATGACATTGTTTTGATTCATGAGGCCTTTTACTCTATTTATATATCCTCGAGCATGGCATGTTGCTAAAGTTAGATATGTTAAAATATTTTGATCAAGTCTCCTGGCATTTCCTTATGTAGATTCTGGAAATGCTAGGTTTGAACCAAGATACTAGGAAGATTATCTGGAACTATATCACTACTCCTAAATTTTTTGTTATTATAAATGGTGTTCTAAAAGGTTTCTTTCCTACTTCAAGAGGAATAAGATAGGGTGACCCCTTTTCTCCTTACCTCTTCATCATTTTAAATGAAACACTAGGCAAAATCCTATGAAAAGCCCACACTCAGGGATTGATTAAAGGTATCTCAATGGCTCTTAACATAAATCTTATCACCCAAAAATAGTTTGTTGATAACACCATCATTTTAGGAGAAGCCTCTATTGAGGAAGTGAAGTAATTAAAATGCATATTAAATAACTATGAAAAGGTTTCCAATCATTGTATTAATTTTCAAAAGAGCTCTCTCTTTTTCATTAACACCCCACCCTTCTAGCAGAAAAGAATTGCCAAAATATTTCACTATCAAGTGGCCAATTTGTTAGTAAGCCATTTAGGCATCCCGCTATTTGAAGGAAAAATGGATTTTGAGATTTGTAACCCTCTCATTGATCATATCCAAAGAAAATTGGTGGAATGGAATGGTCACCTTCTTACTCAGGTAGGGAAATACCACCTTCTCAAGGGCTCAATACAGAGTATTCCTATTTACCAGATGTCTATTTTTAGAATGCCTTCCAAAGTAGCCACTAGAATTGAACAAATTCAAATAAAAAACTTATGAAGGGGAATTGAAGAAAGATTTAGATATAACCTCATTGCATGAGAAAATTTTTCCTTCCAAAAGCAAATGGAGGTCTCAGCTTGAGAAGCATTAAATCCATTAACAAAGCCCTATTGGAAAAAATGGGTTGGCAATTATTGAAGGAAAATGGTGAGTGGGTAAGAATTATCAAAGCTATACTTGGAAGGAGTGGAATTGGATGACTTTCTATAAGAAGAAAGCCCTATAAATGGATCTACCTTCTAGAAAGCTATAACCAACTGCAAGGATCTCCTAAAGAAAGGTATTTTATGGAAAATTGGCAATGGTGAGAAAATTGACTTCTAGGAAGACACTTGGCTATCCTCCGCCCCACTATCCACATAGGGGAATTGTGTTGGGTGGTATAGAGACCTTAAGCAAATATGGGGACCCAAAATTAAAGATTACTAGGAAATAGAGGAAGGTGTAAAGTGTTGTAAAATTATCCCTAGTGAAGGACTCTCATTAGAAGAATCTCAGGCTATTTAGACCCTCAACTCGTTAATAAGTTAGGTTCATATCCCTTCCATTCAAAAGGAAGACCATTTTATTTGGGCTGCTAAATACAATGGTTCCTACTTGGTGGCCTTAGGACATGCCACCGATCTTAATTTAGAAAGTGAATGGAATTTTTGAAAAAACTTTTGGGTGAAGCATTTGACTCCCAAAGTTAATTTATTTATTTGGAAAATGGCATAGGACAAAATTGTAATGGTGGACAACCTGGCCAAGAGAGGACTAATTATCCTCAATAGATGCCCAATATGTCATAATGTGGAAGATTTAGTTCATCACCTATTCCTTGAGTGTCCTTTCAACTCGACACTATTTAATTGGCTACTTAGTAGATTCAACATGACATGGGTCAAACCAAAGAAAGTCCTTAACCTCATAGTGCAATGGAAATCTCCTTGGAATCTCCCTTCCCTAGATTTCCTATGGCATCTCATTCTTCCTCATTGGTTCTAGTGTGTCTGGAAAGCCTGTAATGATGACCTCTTCCTAAACAAAAGACACCAACTGAAAGGCACCTTCCTCCATCTTTGCTAGGCCATTTCAAAAAACTAGAAAAATTCCAACCTAAAGACAAAGAACCTACCTCTCCTTCAGCCTTAAAAATCTTAAACAATTCAGAGATTACTCAACTTTTAATTTCCCCCTCAGAAGATATAATACACAAGCATACAAAATGGAAGGCTCCACCAGAAGGTTGGGTGAAACTAAACTTTGATGGTGCCTCTAAAGGCAACTCGAGCCCCACAGGTGGAGGAGGAGTTATAGGGAATTAAAAATGGGAGATGTTGGCCACTTATGTGGGTCCCATGGGAATCCAAACAAATCACCTTGTAGAGGCCAAGGTGGCCCTCTTGGATATATAGTTAACTTCTAGAATCAATCAAAATAGAATCATCATAGTGGGTGATTCATTAAATATCCTAAATGCTCTAGAAGGGAAAATAACCCCCTCTCATACTATCAAAGACATCATCAATGATGCAAAGTAACTCTTGAGGGGCATGACTCATTTTCAAATTATCCATACCTATCAAGAAGGCAATGGGGTAGTGGACCTTCTCGCCAACATTGGCGTTGAACTCCACATTTTAACAAAGTATCATCATGTAAGTAATGTTCCTAATAATATCCTCAAAGCTTTACAAAGTTGAAATCACCACTACATGATATAAACATCATGACACCACACATGTATAATATTTCATCCAAGGGGTTAATTTTAATTATGTTGATCTACAATTATGTCTATAGGAGGAGGCATAATTGTTAAAGGGTGATATCGATGGGCTTCCCAAACTTCATTTGCATTGTTCAAAATCATTCCATCTATAAATTTCCACCTAATCACCTCAGCTCTATGGACACCAATTTGATGGGAGGAGATAGGGAAAGGCTTGAACCTATTTCTTGCATGGAAGTACATGGCCAAAAAAAAGTTTGGAAGAAACTCAAATGTGGGGGCCTCACCAAATTCATAAAGAGAATCACAGAGCATAATACAAAAGTGGCCCGTGACTTTGTAGCATATTGGAACAAATGTAAGGTGATAATTCATGGCATAAGAATCAATTTTATGGAAGAATTCATTAGGGAAGCAATTGGTATGTCCTGTGACGGGACTAAGGCATTCAAAGAACAAACAAAGAAATAAGAGCTACTACAATGATTCTTCCATATGAATGATTTTGTGAAGACTAAAAAAAGGCTTCCCACAAGCATATCTTCCTCATCATTGGCCCAAAATATATGTCCATGTTATGTGTTATATGATCCTTGAAGGTAAATACACACTGATCTTTTCCCACCACTTCTTGTTGTTGAATCACTTTATTGGTTATAAGATAAGTCTTCCTTTCTTTTTGCTTAAATATTTTGAAAGCACCATTTTAATTCATCAATTAAATGAGACTAACCCTATCCTCCACAAAGGGTTGATCCTTCTCCTCATCAAACATGGCCAAACCCTACTCAGTTGAGAGGTCCCCCTTGGGGGATCCTCCACTAGGGAGGAATTCCTAAAGGAAGATCCAACCTCAAGATCCTACTAACCCTCTGAGAGCACCCCCTAGGATAGCCTTCCCAAATCCCCTACTAATGACCTCCCCCTTAAGCTATTCATACCTAAACCTAAGCTAATCACCCTCAATGTGGGTACTTCTAAGGAGATCACCCAGAAGGGTAAAGCCATTCTGTCAGAGGAAATGAAAAGGAACAAATTATAGCTAGATAAGTTTAACTGTAAGGTAAAAAAGGTAGGGATGGCCCTCATTAATATTATACATGATTGGAATGTTCTACATAGATAGGCTAAGTCCATGTTGAAGTCTTTCATTCAGTCTTCTCAACCAACCCTGACCCCTATCATATAGTCACCCAATATCTTTGGATCCCCCCCCCCCCCATCAGGCTCCCCCAAGGTGGTCCCCATAAAGTAGATTCCCTTGTAGATCAAAGGATAGAAGCAAACTAATATGATATTTCCTAGAAAAGCAACTGAAAAAATCTAGGAACTGCACATGGTCTAAGATTTCAAAGGTTAAGCAAGACATCCTAGTGAAGAATCTTGAGGACACTGAAGACCCGCTGGAGGGACCTCCCTCCTAATCTTTGTTTCTAGTTTCAATTTTCCTTGATTTTAGTTTAGTATAATGTTTTTTTGATGTTTTGGTTGGATGGCCTTTGCTCAGCCTATTGATACTTTCTGCATTTCATTTTGTGGTTATAGGATCCCTATAAAACCTAGTTTTTTACACTACTCAAATTAAAAAAAATAGTATCACATTTGCATTAGACATTATATGCCAAATCATTATTTTCTACAATTTGAGCTATCAAAGCTCAACTATATTGTAAAAACCATATCTAGACAAATATACATATGAACTCATGGTATCCAAATTATTTACAAGTCTCCAAGAAAGCTTTGCATTAAGTATATTCATCAGGAGAGGGTCTTTCACATACTTGATCTATCATTGAGTGCCTAGGGTCCCTTATCCACTTTACTACTTACTTTAATAAATCTTAAACATGGTAGAGTATGATGTGATTGATGATTTATATTTAGTTACTTCATAGATAAGGTCTAAATTTGACTATAAGGACACTAGGGTATATACACTAAGGAAAAATTAAAAACTTGGCTACTAATATTTTAAAAAAATATGGAACTAAAACCTTCTAAAAAAGCTTGAATTTTTCTGTGCTAAGTGCATTATGATTCATATTATTTTTTTACTAACCATATATTTAGGATATAAATATTTGGTGCTCAATTTGAACCACAACAATACTAACAAAACCGTTGGTGTTATGGTAATAAATATAACACATGATTGATGTTATCTTAAAAGAACTCTATTAAATTAAATAAGCCCTAGGCTCTAAAGCAATGGGTCGTGGAGATCTCACAGTAGTTGGAATAATATCAAATTCTTCCACCACTAAATATTATCTAAGCTCTCCTCTTTAGTGTCATACACACTTTTTAGCTTAGTATTTTTAATTTGGATGGTGGGTTTAGTTGTATGGTTATGATTCTTTATTTGTCTTAGACCCCTTTTTTATTTCCCCTTTTTCTCACTTTAGGCTCTCAACATGTAGGTTGAGGTCTTCCTTTTTTCCTATCCCATTGCATTCCTTGAGATAATTTAAAGGTGATATAAGGGCCAAAGGGAGAGTTAAAAATACTTTGGATATGATTTATGTGATACAGTTTGATGGATGTTCAAAATGTTATAGTAAATAGAGATGGAGGAAGTAAGAAGTTTAATAAAAATGAACAAGATTGGATCAATAAAGATCATTCATCTTGTTGACTTAAATAAATTCATGTTGCAACTAATAATATATAATTTTGAGGAAACAATGTGCATGGGAAGAAGACTTTCAAAGAAACTAGGAAGTATAACGTTGATGAAATTATCTATGGAACTACAGTCAACTAGAAACATGGAACAAAAGGAGGAAAAGGTTTTATGGTGTAAATAGAAAACTCATAAATTATTTTTTTCCCACCCTAAAATCTAATTTAAAACATTGTTTAAAAAGGAAGAAGAAAATTGGAAAAAAAAAATCTAATTTCTTTTTGTGCTTGAACCTTGACTCTCTTCTCTTGAGAAAATTCCTTGATGAGTAGATAAACTTTATTTGAGTGAAAAAATTGGGTATTTACATAAAATTTTGTAAAATGGTAAAAAAGGAATTTATTATTAATTTTAATTTTTTTTTATGGTTAGAAGTGTTATTAATAAAGCTTGTTGGGGTTTTGGTCATTATTTAGGGTTGTTTCCTAGTCTTGAGAGGTTTATTTTTGTATTGCATGTTTTGAAGTGACCCCCCAATGAAATGAAATATAAAATTTTCCTCCAAAATTGTGGGATTTTCTTCTTCGTCCCTTGAAACCATTTCAAGGAGTGTTAAGAATATAAGGAACTAGATTTACTCTCCTACACCTGAAAATTGGGTTTTGAGGACCCTTAATCCTAAAAACCTATCATAGATATTTTGTGTTAATGGTATAAAATATTCTTGTACCATCCTTATGGGGGTATGGAAGCTTTTTTTAGTAAAAATAATATGGTCATCTTAGAAATAAATATATACTATATTCATATATAGGGAAAAAGAGTATGTGGATGAAGGAAAAGTTTCAAGATTTTTGGAAGTAGTCCTAGAACAACCCCAAGTCATTTCAATCCCTAGCTCAACTAGTCTTAGAAAGATCATTATAAGGTTCAAATTTTAAAACATTACCTAGGTCCTAGCATTATTATAGAAAATGTGGATTTATGTCTTATTAGCACTACACTAAATCATAAAATAAGAACAATATGTAGATCTAATATAAATACAATAAAATAGTAAATAAATACTTGTAATGTGCCTAAGGGAGATGAATGAAAGTACCTTGAGACATAAATAATTGACAAAGGGATTTTATAGATGCACGCCTAATTTATGACTCATGTATTTTAATAGAGGTTGGGAGTACTTAAAAGAAGGTCTATAAATAATGTAAAAGAGAATCCATAAATATGAGTGTGATATGACAATGCACCAGAACCAAATTTTTTTGATAATAGAAAACCAATATTGGAATGCTTTGATAGTGGCACTTTGATCCTAATAATGGCTATATTACTCAAATTGATCTAAAACTCTTTGAATCCCTTCATCTACACCTACTCAATAGAAATATCTTTCAAATTACAAATTGATGAGTGAAAGTAGAAGAATTCCTTCTCCTTTGTTTAAGCCCTAATCCTCTCCAAGAGACCTTGTATGGACATAAAGAAAATAGTGTTGTTTTAAGGGGAATACCTCATTCAATCCTATGTTCAATGACAAGCTATAAATTGACACTCGTGAAAGTCAACAAGCATATCTATGAATATAAATATCCTAATAGTTATCCCTATACAAGAGATATGTTGATTCTATATGCTTTTTTACTAGTCCTTATTTTGGAAAAAGTATGCAACAAACACTCTTCAATATATATAAATGCATTAAAAGGTAGTGTATAAATATGTAGATGTGATCCTTATAACTGATCGAACATACAATGTTTTATGTTACGTCTTAATGTATTTGGGTGCTTGTGTATATATAAACTTATCCAATTAAAAATAAGACCTTAATGGCACATAAGATAACCTCATGGAAGTAAGAAAGTAAAAAATAAAGGCATAAAAAAATATGTTGAACATGGGTGATATGGCCAAAAGGACCATAACCAACATGACCACTATCAAAATAATCCAATATCAGTCAAACCAGTATCATATTGTTCTGATGCTAGTGATGTGACCAAAATTCTAGGTGAAATTAATCTACATGTTTGTAAGAGTATCTGTAAAATCTCAATTCAAACAAATGATAGATCTAAGGGTGATATGAAGTGAATGATAATAATTAAATATTATATAGGGCCCAACATAAAGGAAAATACACTTATAAGAACCTAATTTGAACCAATGATCTATATGTATGAAAACATGATAATAAAATTGAAACTATAAGGCATGTGCAAAAATTGGGTGTTTATGTAATTCCCCACTTTAATGTTTATGTGTGTTCATATTTATGAAAGTAAAAGAAGCAAGTTCACCTAGAAAGGCTTGATGAAGAAGTTGCAACAAAACCTGTAAATTATGCCTGAAGTTAATATTAGATATGAAAGTGATCTAAAATTAAAAACGAGGAAAGAGGTTAAATTATATCATGTTCCAACTCTTGCAACTTGAAAAACATAAAAATCATGTCTCCTCGTTATTTGCATGAATGTCTTAACTACCATAAGGGTCCATGAATGATCATCAATGCTCATGTGTCAACATCTCTAGTGTACCTATAAGAAAATAAAATATTTTTAATCATATCAATGTTTATATAAATTTAGAATAATGTAACCACTAAAAAAATTGATAAATAAAAATAAAGTGTAGGAATAGATACACATAGTGGTATGTGATCCATGTTTTTATCTTCAAAAAATATTGATTTGTCATGGGTCTAACTAACCCTATTGAGGGGGAAAAAATATGAAATATGATTCCAATTGACCATGCCAAGTTAAAAAATAATTGTTATGTGGGTCCAAATAACCCTACCAAGTGATGAAATCTATAGAATTTAGGTCATGTTGACCTTTTTGAGTGGAAAAAAACTATCTAATTCCCAATTAAAGAAGTTGAAATATGGTACCTATATATAGCCTCTTGAGATATTTTTTTAGCCTATTAAAATAATGTAATCAAAAAACTAAAAATTTGACTATATGCCCCTTTTTTTAGGTGAGGTATGTTCATGCATACCACTCATCTCAAAATAAAAGGAGTACATACGCCATGTGTAAAATATATATGAAAGAAAAAGATGTAATAATCATTAAAGCACATTTACAACATAGTTCATCATATTATCATAAAGAATATAAACATGAAAGATTAGTGATAATAAGTAACCCAATACTAATATGCCAATATATAACAAATATAAGCAAAGGGAAGAAATAAGAGGGGAAATCGATATGCCCTAATGGACAAGATATAGAAATGAAAACACACAAAATAAAATCCCAATGTGAATAAGATGCTAAAAAATACATATGGCAAGATCCTTCCCTTATATAAGTAATGTATAATCTATAGACACACAAGTGTATCATGCCCCCACTGAGAAATTTATAATCAATTAAGAAAAATAATAGTATGCCCCTATATAGATGATTAATATAAATCTATACGCTAATGAGTTTTCACTCATGTGGGTAAGATATAATCGATGAAACCATGAATGTAAGATATGTCCCACTAAGAAAAATATTATTGGAGTCATCTAAGATCTCTAACTAGCAATTAATGCACAAAACCCTAGGTAGTGGGTGAGAGCCAGAATTTTAACACAAAAGTGGTGGAGGTCACATGATGTGTGGCAGTGGTCACATGATAAGTGGTGGTGGTCACATGACAAGTGGTGGTGGTTAAAAAAATTATATGCCTAGAATAGTTGGTTAAGGGTGACTCCCACTTGGAATGTAACTCCTCCATGCCAAGTGTACACCTATGCAAGCTGACATAAAAAATGTTAAGGTAAACTGAAAATGGAAATATTACACTAAAAGCCCCACTGAAGCATAGCTTAAGTGGGTAGAAGAATTAGTTCCCAACAATGAGGACTAATGAGGTAGCCAAGTACAATGCAACTCACATAAAGCAAAGAAAATGAGAAAACCCATAGGAAAAAACTCCTCCCCTAAAAGAGAGCAAAGAGAAATAGTGCATGCTCTAAGGATGTCAGGCACATTTAAGAATGTCTCCACAAGTTAGAGAAACAAGTCACATAAAGTGAAGAAATAAGAAGTTCCCATATAAGATGCTAAATTTTCCTATAGTAGAGCTCGTAAAATGATGAATTTCACTAATGAGATCTTATGCTTGAAGACTGAAGCATCTTCATCTGTATCAAATAATGTTTCTTCCTTTTTCCAAAGTAAGAACACAAATGTTGTATTAGAAGTCTTCCCATTCCATAGTGGAAAATGAAGGCAACAATACAAATAACTCTGAGTAGGGTCCAAAATAAAAGTGTGGCATAGGTCTAGTCAAATGGCAACAATGCATAAGAACTGAATGTAATGCCACTAAAGTGAACTTGTCAAAATTAGGTGTAGTGAAGAGTGAATCACCATGGATTAGTGAATGTGTCCATAAAATCCCTGATGGATATCCAACCGAGGTGTAATACCTATATAAGGAATTATGTTCCTCATGCATAATAAGAGGCCTAATTACTCTATGTAATGAGGGTGAAATGAAAGTAGAGGCTATAAAGGACTACATAATACCTTATAATTATGTAGCAGACTGCCTAATGTCTAATGAGTCTAGGATTAGTATACATGTACCCTATAATGTCTGAAGTGGACCAGAGGTAGGTAGATTAGAAAATAACTCCTAAATATCTGGAATGTGACAAGGAAATGGTGGAAGTGTGTTCACATCACTATTATAGTTGTCTATGCCAAAATAAAAGTCCTTGGTCTCATAAATGTGCTTAGGCTCATAAGTTTCATCAAGTACAAGTGAGTCTAATGATGAAGAATGACATAGAAAATTCATATTAAAAATGTCCATGGGAAGTGGAGAGCACAAATCAACAACCCTCAAATCTAAAGAAGATACTACAAATGAATCACATAGATCTACAAATTGAATATTTATAGGAAGAGAAGAGTCATCAATGCTCTCACAAGGTGTACACTCACTAGAAATAGTAGAGTCCTTGAAATTACAAATATGTGATGCCTCTATATAAGCAACATCATACATAGGAAAAAATTAGAATATGCAATGGGAAAACTAAGGTCTAGTAGAATATCATCATGTAGTGGTGTTTTGATAAAAGGAAGAATACTATCCACCATGGATGTCTCATCATAGGAAATAAAAGTAAGAGGAGATAGTATAATATTATTTGAAGAGATGATAGGAAGAGGAGGAGAAGGAGTAATATAAATCTTAGTAGGATCTCCAAAAAGAGACTATAGAATGTTCCAAATAGTGTAGGGACATGCTACATGTTACACATGGCAAAAAACATTCATGGAAAAATGTAACAATAAGGTACCAAGAACCTTGTCAAAAGTGGTAGCCCACTTATTGTATTGACCTGAGTTAGAAGGGGTAGGAATCTATCCATATAAAAATGGAGTATGATTCTTCCTTGTGAGCAAGTGTTCCATGAAAGCACACTAAGAATCATAGTTGGTCTTCCCAAGAAGAACCACTGGTGTAGAATCAACTCTCCTCATTTGGAGTCTCTCAAATGGAGTCATCATGACTAAGGAAAGAGACCAAGGAAGTGTAAGACTGCACAAGAAACTTAGCAATGATGCTATAATTCTGCATGCTTGTGAATGGGATGTCAGACATAGTAGAGAATGCAAACAAGTGAATAATAAATACAAAAATTAATATAAATAGTGCATTCTCAAAATAGAGATTTCAAGCACAATAAAAATTCATCCACGTGTGACTAATCAGTGCATGAGATATAATGCAAAAATCAATAGGGCCCATAACATAAACAACCTCCAAAATATGACAATTTATAACTTTAGTGATTTTATAAGACAAATTAAACCGATGGAAAGAGACTGAAAAACATGAACTTTTGAAAAATATGACACTCAATTCTAAATTATTAATCAAAATTTATATCAAATTACATTTCCCATCATTAATGCCCTATTTAATGAATTTGCACTAAAATTTTAAATGCACAAGTGGATAGAGAGTGAACCTAGCCTTCTATCCAATCAAAAACAACCTGCCCATAACCCCTATGTGCACTTTACTAGAAAAGGCTTATTTGAAGGGCTTTTAATTAAAAAATTAAATCTATTTTTAAAAAAAATAATAATAAAATAGTTTGTTTTCAAATAAAGCTAGGGCATAAATTATGGTTTTTTTACTTTTAGTAAGGGAGAAAAAAAGTGATGCCATTTTTCACACACACAGGTCTGCAAAAGAGAAGATTTGGGCACCTTCATGTGAGGTAATATGTCTTGGTGAGATTGTAGAATGTCCAGACTAGGTTTTAAAGGCATCAAACCAGCTAGAGAGTTGTCATACTAGGTTGAAGAGGCTTCAAACTAGATCAAATTGAGCATTAATCACATTCTGGGGATTGCAACAAGTTTGAGCACAACCAAGAGAGTCTAACACAAGATGAGAGGTCAAAATGCACCCAACATTTGTGCCATGGATTGTGTGAACAATTTAAGCTAAAGATAGGATGTAGTCATCCTTTAAAGTAAGGCATGGAACAACTATGATGAACTAAATAAGACTCAACCATCATGAAAAGGATTTATGCTTGCTCCATATACACTATTGAAATTTTTGAAAAAGAGATAGACATGTTTGGAATATGTGCATTAGCAGGAAGACAAAGTTTTCTAAGTAGAGGTTGTAAAAATTAAGTCAATAACATAGTGGGATCTAAATTAGCTCCAAGAGAATGTTAATGCCATGAATAGACTATAGGTGGGTCTCCAAGTAGCTATAGGTTGGCATGCAGGTCATGGGAGACAAAGTAGGCACTAATGGAGGCACCACTAGAGGTTCAAGTAATTTGAACATAGAATCAGTAGATACCAGGTTGATGCCAAATGAAAACACCTACTCACCACTTAAACTACCCAAAAAACTCCAAAAGCACCAAATTTGTACAAGTAATCCACAAACTAATAAAGACCCATTACAAAACTTGAAAAACCCACAAAGAATTTACCTTTAGTTTTTAGTTTCAAAACATTTTTATATATGGATTTTGCACAAGATTTCATGAAACTCCACTAAAAATCCCAAAAAACAACCACTTTAAAATTGGAAAGCAACAATGTGTTCATGCAAGAAACTCACCAAGGATTTGAAATGGTAGAAAACATTGTTAACAAGGCTATGATACCATATTTTAGTCATCCAATGTCTCTAAGTATCCATTAATGCATGAAACCCTAGGTAGTGGGTGAGAGCTAAAAGTTGCACACACAAAGTAGAATGCATAAAATGAGTCAAGTCCCATGCTAAATAGTTCATAAAGGAGAGGTACAAAAAGGAGTGAATGTGTAACTCCCACATGATAAGTGGTGGAGGTCACATGACAAGTGGTGGTGGTCAAAATATTCCCATACCCAAAATAGTCGGTCAAGGGTGACTCCCACTTAGAATGTAACTCCTCCATGACAAGTGTACACCTAAGCAAGTTGACTATACAAATGTGAAGGTAAACCAAAAATGGAAAAAATTGCACTAATGAATATGTAACCTACAAATAACATGAGTAATATTATGAAATCTACCCTTTAATGGGAAATATATAATCAAAATAGGATAGCACACAACTATACTTGTCCCAAATAGATGCATAATATGTAGCATGGCAATGTAGGAAATAACATAAAACATTCACAATATACATATTATAGAAAATAAGATATTTAGGTACATTTGGGGACCAAAATAACAAAGTAACAATCAAAGCCAAGTGTAAAATAAAATCCATGAAAATCCATAAAATTAAAGAAAATGATTGGTCAATAAAATAGAAGTCAAATAAATGAAAAATAAAATGGAAAATTAAATTCTACCATAATATCCCCAAAGCCAACTATAAATCTATGATCATATGTTTATAGTGTAAGTCTCATATCTACCTTGTTAATCACTATCAAAGGTGGTGTCTTTGATCCAATAATGTGTATTATTGAGTTGAAATTTCCTTGGAGTCATACTATGTAATGATTTCTTATTTTTCATCAATTATGCTTATAGTTGATTTTGAAGCACATTTTTCTTAGGTAGTCATTTGATTTCATATTGAATTTTATATTTTGACATCCTATGGGTATTTATATATTGGCACTTATGATTTTGCATTTTAACTATTGTATCTCTAATTTCAATATTACCATAGTTGATAACATATATAATTTTATTATACAAAGCAAAAAATCCATATTTTAAATGGCCTTTAACTCTATAATACTCACAATAAAAATCATGTGTCTTGATAAGTAACAAAGCAACCATGTTAGAGTTAGCTAAATCATTCAAAATTGCACGTGGATTATCAACATATTTAGTAAATTGTTTGTATTCCTTTCAATAAGGCAAAAATATTTTCATGGTTGCTCTTATTATTGACCAATTTCTTAGGATCATTCATATTTAAAATGGAATCATTTGTATGATTATAAGTTAATAAATCCACATTGGTTCCCAAATATTTTTGAAGGGATTCATCATTAAAGAATGCATCATAGGGGATATTCTTAGGTGAAATGATGTCATCAATTAATTTTGAATGTCTAAGCTATATAGTCATAGTTTTATTCACTTCATGTGTGTGATTCTTGTTGGATTTGGAAAACTATTTATACAAACATTTTTATTTCATAGCAGTCTTATAATTATAAGCTCCTAAGTATCCATGATTCACTTGATAAGGTATATCATTTACTCTATAATCTTCAATGTATCCAATACCTTGTTTAAATTGATGAGCATTTGGAATAATAGGTTATGCAATTCATTTCTCACGTTTACCTAAACCATGGCCTTTATATCCCATTTATTCTGTGTATTTTAGCCCAAATCCATTTTATTTAAATGACATCTGATTAAAACTATTAGGTTTTTTTGGTTTATCAATATTAAAACAATAATTTATTATAGGCCCTTTACCTTTAGCATCCTAATATAATGTGTCAATAAGCATAATTATTTGAACATGTGTACCCCCAAAATGTTTTATCGATATGGGTTATTTACCACTACACTTAACCATAAAATAATCATAATGAGTAGATCTGATATAAATACAATTAAACAATAAATAAAGACGTGTAATGTACCTAAGGGAGATGAATGAGAGTGCCTTGAGACATAGAGAATTGAGAAAGAGGGTTTATAAATGCATAATTTATTTTTGACTTGCATGTATTCTAATAGAGGCTATAAGTACTAAAAATAAGGTCCATAAATAGTACAAAATAGAACCTAAAAAGATGACGGTGATCTCGTAATGTGAATAGAATCAGACTATCTCAATAATATAAAACTAGTATTGTACTACTCTAATAGTGATTATTTTTCCTTATTGTGGCAGTCTAATCTTGACAATGGTTGTGTAAGTCAGATCAATCTAAATATTTACAAATCACTTTGTTCCTACTCAATAGAGACCTCTCTTAGATCATTGAATTGATGTGAAAATTTTCCAAAATTCTTTTTCCTTTTCTCAAGCCATAATACAATCCAAGAGACCTTGCAACAACATAAAAAAAGTTGGTGTTGTTTTTAGGGGAACACCCTAGTCAGTCCCATGTTCCATGTCAAGTTGGAAAGGATCACTCATGTAAGTAAAAAAGGATATTTATGTATATGAATATCCCAACCCTTATCCCTATGTTTGAGATGCAAGAATTTAGTTGATTCTATATGCTCTTTCATTGGTATTTTTGGCATGAGTGTATATAAACCCCTCTTTAATAGATATAATTAATATAGTACAAAAAGTTTAGTAAATACTTATATTTTATATTTGTAATTGCATGAGCATATGATGATTTTTTGATGTCTTAATCTATTAAGGTGATTGTGTCTATATATAAACTTACTAAATTCAAATTAAAACATTATGAGTGTGTAAGCTAACCTTGTGGAACTGGTAAATCTAACAATCAAGACACAACAAAACATTGTGAACATGTAGGAAAGGGCCAAAGAGACATATGGCCAACATGACCACTATCATAGTAGTCAGATAACATTCAGACTAGTATCAAAATGTTCTAATATAGGTCATGTGACCAAAACCTTAGGAACTAATATATACAAAAGTTTGTATGAATATCTGGAATTATCATGAAAAAAAAAATGACATATATGAATGTGTTTAGGAATGAATGATGATAATGGAATGATTTACCTATCCCAACACAAAGGAAAAAATGCCACTAAGAACCCAATTTGAACCAATGATTCATATGTAGGAAAACACAATAGTAATTTCACTTCTAACTCATGTACCAAAATTATGTTTCTATAAGAAGAAATAAAATCCTATTTTCTCTTCAAACTCAAATGGTGAAAGACACTTCTCCAAATACTCACAATACATTGATTAATCCTGTATTTTCCAAGTCTGGGCGGGATTATGTAGAACTTCCTAAACAAGAACATGTCTAATGTAATCTAAATTTTGGATTATGAGTTATTAGTAATATAAGCTAACTAGTTAACTATTCTCAAGAAGATTTAATATTTCACTTGTAACACTTCCTACCAGTTATTTCCCATGAATTTTCATTAAATAAATTTTATTAGATAAGTACAAAGGGGTCTACAATTACATAATCATGTATGAGATGATTTAGACATCTTAGATGAGAAGACATTAGTAGGTTCCTATTATAGAAATTTAGAGTTTTGTTGAAGGTGATGAAACTATGAAAATTTTTAGGTGGTTACAAAACTCTTATGGTGGTTATGTAACATTAGTTAATGTAGGTTGAGGTTATGTAACCATCATGGTAGTTTTTAAACTATTGCAATAACTTTACAACCACTACAGTGGTTTTGCCTTGCATTAAGCAATAATTTCTCTCACAGTCAAAACACAAGTAGAGTAATGGTTGAAAACATGATCTCCTCCACTTTTTATTTTTCTCTTCTTCCTTATCGATTTTATCTCACTATGACTTATACATATTCTTATGCAGTATGGTAGAAGATCAATCGATGAGTAGTTTTGTATTGGTTTTGAGTCAAGTAATTATTCATCCATATATTAATTGATGTTCTCCTATTCGTTCTTCTTGGTTGTTGGTGTTGAGAGTGATTGTGTGTAAGAAAGTGTTTATGAGTAAGTGGAAAGACAAATTTACCCTATTTTTGATTTAATAGTGTCTAATAGATATAAAACTTTGAAATATTAAATTCTAAAATATGACTTTTAAGCATAAATCTGAATGTAAAGAATAATTAATTGAAAATTATTAGCAAGTGGCATATGCTAAAAATAATAAGTACAACCACTAATGAGATAATTTTATGGTTGACTATAGTAGGTATCTAACAATGGAATCAAGATAAAACAAGATTATGATAGCTTAGATCCAGAGGTTGGGTCTATGGATATTTTTGGACAAGTCCACACTCCTTGGATGATAACATGGTACAGTCATGTCTGGTGACTATGGATTTTTTCATTGTGGCATTGATGAAACTATAATTATTATTCCAAAATTCATCTATGTCTTTTGATATGAATGAGATATTTTGATCCTAATAATTTCATGCATAAATCGTTACCTTTCTTCTCTTTTCCTAGAAAACCCTAGGGTACTTGTGAACACTATAAACCTACAAAAACTTAAGGGCACATGTAATGGGCCAAGATGACTCAACCCACCCTTTTGAAGAATGATTATTGCTTATGTATATATATATTCTAAGAAGGGAATTAATACACACATAGTTCTCCCACTTAATGTGATTTTACAATTGTGTTCCTTGACTATATGTATGCCGCTAAAATTTTGGCTTTGATACTTGAAAAATTTAGCTCTTGACTTGATTTTGAATACTTCAGACTTGATTTGAGATCGTTCCTAGTGATTGATCTTAAATCTTGAATTTTCAAACAATAGAGAATATTTGTTCAATGTGCAATAGTCTAATAGATAGATGTCAAATGGATATCAAGTCCTTTAATGAATGAAATTTTATTTATATTTATAGTGAACCTTTTGAATAATTTTCTTTATCAAAATTGTGAAATGTGATGGATGACCCAAATAAATATTTTGAAATTATAAACTAGTTTTTAAATGGCATAGGGACAAGGCCAAACTAATTGTATAGGTTTACAATAGTGGACCCATCTTCCTAGTGTAGATCTATCCTATAAAATTAATGACAACTTTTTTGAGGTTGGAAGCAATCCAAGTGTGAAATATATAGGTTTAAGCATTAACTTAGAAATTCTTGTGTAGTAATGATGATAAATAGAGGGATCAAGCCCACATATAGATAAATGGATAGAGGAATGGTGAATAAGATTCTTGTAATTAAGGGTAAGTCAAGTGGTTAAAGATATGTGAAGAATTAACATTGACAAGTACTTGTGACCAAATTTAAGTATCTACATTATGTCCCACTTCCCCCTCCCCCCCTTATTCTAGAATGAAATTGCTAGAGTAAATGATAAATATATACCTAAGTATTACAACATACTTTGTATTTTGATAGGAAATTACAATTGTGCAAGGAACTCAATTTTAGCGAACCCTACAACAACACATGAAGTAGTCTTTGTTCATATTTAAAATTTGAAAAATTTGAAACTCTGAATTTTGAAATTGAAAATAAAGCAAGGAAGGAGTACACTTGTAAGGAGATGAAACCATGTTTCCTTATAACCTATAACATATGATTCTTATCTATAAAATCATTTGAGAAATTTCCCCCCTTTTTCAAAGCACTTGGAAAAATGATTCCTACTGTTGAACCATTAGTGAATTTTGAGAGTGATGAAGTCACAATTTTGAATAACTAATCAAGCCCTCAAGTTGGAAAATGCATGTTCCAACTCTCAGGAATTGGAGAAGTATCCAATTTACTAATTTGAAATAAGTTGGAATTATAATGGTTTTGTTAGAAGTGATGCCAAAGTCATTGAGTGTCACTAGACTTTATCGTACATCACTCATAACACAAAGTGGAACCACATAATGGGTTTGTTGGAAGTAATGCCAAATCTACTCAATGTCTTTAGACTCATATATACATTACCCATAATAAAATAAATCATACAATTGTAGATGGATCTAGATTCTAATTGCATAATCGAGAAAGAAGGAAAAATATTCATCCCCCATCATGACCACAATGCCAATAGATTTTAAGTAAAATAACAACCATTTTCCATTTAATATGTAAACTGTATTGTAGTGTATATGCACATGAACTAGTTTCATGACTTTTGAATTTTAAAAATTTATATGTGTGCTTCACATAGTATCACATCCCCTGAACTAGTTCTAAATGATATAGAATGCATGCATATATATGTTCAAATATAAATGTATGTGAAACTTCAAATATTTTTTCTTGTAACTATTTTGCATATACCCTTGCATATGCATTCCAATGGATATGAAGTATTCAAGTCTATGAAAATTGAATGCATATGCATGTCATATACCCCCATAATTTGTATCAATGTGCTAATATCTATTATGTATATGATTTCTAACTTACTTTGAATATTTAAAACTTTTACTATATCATGAAATCTAAACTTTCTACTCATTGAGACTTGAATATCTAAGACAAACCCATTGTAATGCCCCATTTTTTAAATGAGGGATGGAGCTTGCAAGTCACTCATCTCAAAATAAGAGTTAATTATATCACGTGATAAAGATAGAATCATGTAACCATGTAGAGTGTAAGTTATCATAGTATAATATATGTTAGCAAAACATGTTTAAAACATATGTAAGGCAAGGCATACAAGTCTCACGTCTAGATAGATATATAAATTATTCATGGAGTAAAGTAACCATATTTGAATAAGACTGTATGGATCATGTCACCACTAATTAAACTCAACAAGCACAACAATTACAACACATAATGTCATCCAATGTTACACCTAAGGCTAAGGGCCACATACAAAGGACAGGAACAAGTTACAACAAACAAGGATAATGGACACACACAAAGGACATGGAGAATGTTACAAATAAAGGAAATGAAGATGTTGCACACATGACACCAAGTGGCCATACACAATATGAAATTAATGTATAGACTATCATGCAAGAAAGGAACAATAATGAAGATGCATAGAAAAAGTGAAAACTAATCTACACCATCCATATGTATCAATGTCACACCATACTAAACTAACATATCCATGTAACAAAATGTAATATATGAGTAATTAGGAAGACACATGTAAGATATGTATCTCAATAGGGTGGATATTTCATAGATAGATATAACATGTGATAATGTAACATGTAGAATAAGATGTCCCCAACATAGGCATGACCATTGGTTTGAAGGGAGTCTAACATCTAAGAATTCATGTATAATATGTATGTCATGCATCATTGATGTAGGGTAATCTTCACATGGTTTCCAATTTTGAGTTGTCCTAGTTGTTAGAGGTCATATAGAATGTGTTAGTCATAGTTAGGATGCTTAGAAGTATATAGAATGTGAATTTTGGTTAAAAGGGATTTTCATGCCATTTTGTAAGTTTGAAAATTTGAATTCTAATTAGTAAGCTTGGATCCTTCATCCTTTGTAAAAGACCTCAAAAGTGTAATTAGGTTGCTTAGGGAATATTTTAATTGTCCATATCATCATAGTACATGGTTAAGTCACTAGTTAGTCATTTTGACAATGTGATAGTGGATAGGTTAGTTAGACTCTCCCTAATGTACATAAGGAGTTACAAGTTAGTTAGAATAGTTATGAGGTATAAAAGTGTGTGTAAATATACATTGAAGTCAATATTGTGGGGGTTGGGCTCAAATTATTAATGTATAATAACCCCAAAAGAATAAAAGACAAGTTTCTTGGCTGGATAACTGAATTACATACACTGTTGTATCTTGTACCCTGTGTTCTTGAAGATTGAGTTCCATGGTTTTCGAAAGCTTATGAGTGTGATATGTAAGGACTATGAATTTTAAGATAATATATATTAATTAATGAGAGTTAATTTAGGTGGAATGTGTACTAGATGTATGGAGAATTCTTTATTTGATAAATCAACTTGCAAATTTTGTATTATGTACTCTATGTTTTATAGGACCATGTAACATCATAGAGAAGCAAGAATATTTTGGGAAGTTGATTATAATTCACTTATGGCTGTTAAGTTTGTATGAACACATTATTGAAGTTTCTTGTGAAGTTCCAGCACACTTGGAAATATATTGCATTTGACATGCATTCAAACCTTGTAGTAGATAAAACCCTTTGCTTCCCTGTGTGAGGAGATAGAAAGACTGAGCAAAGTTTGTTTGCAAGAAAAAATCTTATGAAAGGTAGCTTGGATGACATTTATAGTTGATAAACCTTGTTACCATGTTCATGAAACTCCCTAGGTGATCTTATTTCATTCTCATTGTGCATTTTGTGAAGAGACTAAATTTTTGATTGTAGATTACTATGGTTTTACACATAGTCAAGAGAAATAACAATGAAAGGGTATGACAATGGCATCAAAAAGGTTTATATAATGTTTTCATAAGTCATATGAAAGTATTGAATTCATTTAACAATCATTTAAGGAGGTTATAACCATTTGGAGAACCTAACATTCACAAAGAACCCTTCACAAGATACATAGACCTGTGACTATGTGCATAGAGAAGGTAAAAACATTAGTTAATAATGGAACAGAGGCCTAGAAAGAACAATATAGTACATGAAATAGATGTATGAGGGTGATATAATCTCTCCTAAAGCTTTAAATTCATTTAAAACCCCTGGTAAAATCTTAAATCCTAATATAAGTGTTATTGAGTCCTCACAATGACTATAAACCTTGATCTGGGGTTTCATGACAAGAATGGAGATTTTGGAAAATTCTACCATGGGAAAACCATAAAAAAAATTCATTGGATATATGTTATACTGGAAAAGATATTTTGGAGTTTTTGAAGTGGTTCCATATGTATCCATACTAGTGCAAGGGACTATGTGTGGAAACAAGGTTGAAAGACCTAAAGGACCTATACAATGAGTAAAAAGAGATTAGTAAAGTGGTTTAATCATTGAGTTTGAGCCCCAAAATTCATGAAAAAAATGACATAGAGGGTATTGATATCAAGTGTTGGATTTTCTAAACCCATCTACACACATTTGTACCATCAAGAAATGCCTTGAAAAAGGCTACAAAGACTGTGCTTTGTGCAAACAGAGTTGTCCAAGATAGTATAAGAAAGTGTTGAGGAGTTTGATGATGGTTTTAGGAGTTGAACAAGGTTATAAACCATCATGATCATTGTAGAGACTAACCATTGAGTGCTCAAATAAGTCAGTGATCCTTTATGTAAAGACTGGATAGTATGACAAGCCCAAGATATGTTGATAGAAGGATAAAGGAGTTTGAATTTATTTGCATACATTAATGAAGACATAGTCATTGATAAATGTACCTAACCATGTTTGAAATACAAGTGTGAAGTTTTTTAAGGATGAATATAACTAATATAATACAAAGTGATTGAAGGAAGTGCAAAGAGTTTGGGAACCAAAGAGTCAAACACTAAATGAGACAAACCAAGGATCATAACTAGGAGATAGAAGCAGAGGTAAGTGAAGGGGTATGAGTTTCTTGTTTCCATCAGTGGATGACAAGTTTTATGTTGACCTTTGCATCATTTGGTCTTAGATCCGAAAGGTTATGTGGACAAGGTATGTTTGCATTTTGAACTTGTTGATTACATATGCATACAGTTTAGGTTAAGTACATGTTAAAAGTAGTTTGAGATATTGTGTGGAAAGGCTATTGTGACATGTTGTTGTATGAATGTTGATGTAAGTTACAGTTTCAAGAGAAAGAGGTAGAAATCAAGGTTGTGTGGCAAAGCCCTTAAGACAAGAGGCTTGAAGAGAGAGAAAGAGGTGAGTTAGTGATAACTCACAAGAGAGATAAACTCAAGGAGATCTTGAAGAAAGAAGAAAGAGACCAAGTGAAGGTCAATAGGACAAGTGAGAAGGCTTGTCAAGAGGAGAGATAGGTCCATGAGAGAGACCTAGAGAGATAATGTGAAGAGAAGAGAGGGAAATAAAATGAAGGGCTTGAGACAAGAAGGATACCACAAAGAGGTAAAGAAAAATGAAGTGGATATGAGGGAGATTGTTGAGTTGAGGGTAGTCTTGGTAGAGTTCAAACAAGCATTGAAGGAGCTTAGACCCAAATTTTTAGTTGGAGTTAGAAAAAGAGTGAAATTCCCTCTCAAAGACATCATGAAGAAGAGGAAGAGACAAAAATAAGTGTGCCAAGTGAAGAGGCAGTTGAGAGAGTTGAACAAGCAACTTGAGATGAAGAAAAAGGAGGCAATCAAGCCTCATGTTTTGTAATCTAATGATGCCTTGGTATGTGTGAATGCAGGTTTGAGATATGATGAAGAGAATGAGATAGTTGGGTTAATGCATAGGTTCAAGCAACATGATGAAGAAACATATGATCAAGTGGTGTTCAAGAGGCACCAATAGGAAAGAGAGGCTCAAGATAGAGTCATGATGAAGGAGGAGGAACAAGTAGGTCAGCCATCTATGAAGAAAAAAAGCATGAAACATGAAGAGATCCTCACTCAAGAGGATGCAAATGAAGGCAAAGAAGTAATGGGATAACAACATAAGGAAAGGTATGAGGATTATTCTAGTTTGTATGAGTCTTTGAAGAGAGAATTTGGATTTGATCCTCACCAAATGTATAGAGAGATTGTTAAGGAAGTGAACAAGGAGAACATATACTTGTGTAATGTAGTAGTGGTGTCCAAGATAAGAGCATCATGAATATAAGGAGTAAAGCACATGAAGGCACTTCACATGATGAAGTTATTACAGTTGAGGTTGAAGTATAGGTTGTAGATGAAGGAGAAAACATGCAAAGAGAAGAGCAATATGTATTTATGGTTGATGCAAAGAAGAAGAGTGAACCATGCAAGGAACATGAAGGTGCTTGGGAGCAAGAAGAAAAAGAAAGAAAAGAGGAGCATTGGATAATTTCTCAAGATCATGAAGAGAACCATGATTTTATTAATGATTTATTGTATCTTTTAGGTATAGCATGGAGGAGGATAGAAAGAGGCAAGAAAAGATACAAGTGTGGCTCAAGAGAGAATGTACATCTACATGAGATATTAGTTGTAGAAGAAGACAAGTGAAAAGGAGGTCTACATTTCTCAAGTAGGCCTTGGGATCTAGAAGGCCATGCAAAGAAGATCAAGTGTCAACAAGAGAGTAGCTAAAGCACATCAAGAAAGATATGTTTTAACTTTTAGGGAAGTTTTCTTTGCCCCTTGGTAGTATGATACATGGGCATCTTCACATGGTTTCTAATTTTGAGTTGTCCTAGTTGTTAGAGGTCATATAGAATGTGTTAGTCATATTTAGGATGTTTAGAAGTATATAGAATTTGAATTTTGGCTAAAAGGGATTTTCCTGCCATTTTGTAAGTTTGAAAAAATGAATTCTAATTAGCATGCTTGGATCCTTCATCCTTTGTAAAAGACCTCCAAAGTGTGAGTAGGTTGCTTAGGGAATATTTTAAGGGTACATATCATCATAGTACATGGTTAAATCACTAGTTAGTCATTTTGACAATATGTGAGTGGATAGGTGAGTTAGACTCTCTCCAACGTACATAAGGAATTACAAATTAGTTATAATAGTTATGAGGTATAAAAGTGTGTGTAAATGTAAATTGAAATCAGTATTGTGGGGATTTGGATCGAATGAGTAATGTATAAGAACCCCAAAAGAATAAAAGACAAGTTTCTTGTTTGGATAATTGAATTGTAGATATTGTTGTATCTTGTACCCTCTGTTCTTGAAGATTTAGTTCCATGGTTGTTGAAAGCTTGTCAATGTGATAGGTAAGGATTATACATTTGAAGATAATATATATTAATTAATGGGAGTTAATTGAGGTAGAATGTGTAGCATATGTATGGAGAATTCTTTATTTGATAAATCAACTTAAAAATTATGTATTTTTTACTCTGTGTTTTATAGGACTATGTAATGTCATAGACCAGAAAAAATATTTTGAGAAGTTGATTAGAATGAACTTGTGGTTGTTAAGTTTGTATGCACATATTTTTGAAGTTTCATGTGAAGTTTCAAAACACCATATATTGCATTTGACATACATTCAAACCTTGTAGCAGGCAAAACTCTCTACTTCCCTGTGTGAGGAGATAAAAAGACTAAGCAAAGTTTGTCTGCAAGAAAAAAATCTTGTGAAAGGTAGCTTAGATGACATTTGTAGTTGGTAAACCTTGTTACAAAGTTCATGAAACTCCCTAGGTGATCTTATTTCATTCTCATTTTGTATTTTGTGAAGAGATTGAAGTTCTGACTATAGATTATTGTGGCTTTACACATAGTCAAGAGAAATAACAATGAAAGGGTATGATAATAGCATCAAAAGGTTTATATAATGTTTTCATAAGGAATATGAAAGTATTTAATTCATTTACCAATCATTTAGGGAGGTTATAACCATTTGGAGAACCTAACATTTGTAAACAACCCTTCACAAGATACACAGACCTATGATTATGTGCACAAAGAAGGTAAAAACATTAGTTAATAATGGAACAAAGGCCTAGAAAGAATAATCTAGTGCATGAAATAGATGTATGAGGGTGGTATAATTTATCCTAACTATCCTAAAGCTTCACAATCATTTGAAACCCTTGATAAAGTCTTAAATCCTAATATAAGTGCTATTGGGTCCTCATGGTGATTGTAAACCCTGATCTAGGGTTTCATGACAAGAATGGAGATTGTGGAAGATTCCACCATGGGAAAACACTAAAAATTTGTCATTAGATAGATGTTAATACTGGATAAAAGATATTTTAGAGTTTTTAAAGTGGTTTCATACGTACCTATACTAGTGCAAGGGATTTTGTGTGGAAATAGGGTTGAAAGACCTAAAAGACTTAGACAGTGAGTAAAAAGAGCTTGGTAAAGTGGTTTAATCATTGAGTTTGAGCCCCAAACTTCATAAAAATCAAGAAAGCCATAGAGGGTATTGAGATTAGGTGTCATTTTTTCCAAACCCATATGTATACATCTATACCATCAATAAATGCCTTGAAAATGGCTATAAAGACTATGCTTTTTGTAGGCAGAGTTGTCTGGGATAATATTACACAATTCTATATAATTCTGCTTTTTGTAGGTAGAGTTATACACTACATATGTTAGTCAAACACTAAACAAGACAAACCAAGGATTAGATCTAAGAGATAGAAGCATAGGTAAGTGAAGGTATATGATTTTCTTGTTTTCATCAGTGGATGACAAGTTTTATGTTGACATCTGCGTCAATCACATTCATATACCTCATGAAATGCATGTGTATGATAAAGAATATGCTATCTACCAAAATATTTGATAAATAATATATGTAAATAATTAAGCTAGAAACTCATGTCATGTTCAAGTCTTATTTTAATTAATTTTTAGAATATTTTCAAAGTTTTTTACATTTTTAAAATATTTGAATGTTTTTGTATTTTTTAAATATTTGATTTTTTTATATTTTTGAAATATTTGAATGCTTTATATTTTTGAAATATTTGAATTTTTTTATATTTAAAAAAAATAGAATTGTGCAAAAAGAAATTATCCAATCTTCCCATCAATAAGATGACCATGGTGCGTGCCTATATCATAGAATGGGAGGGTGATTTTCTATGAATAAAAAGTGTTACTTTTAGATGAATCAGAATCTAAAAAATAAATCAAGTGTTCTAATGTAATGGTTTTTATCATTCCTCATAGAATCTTGTGTAGGATGTGTAATGATATAGGATGTAGGACTTGGAGGAGTTTGTTGATTACTAGTAAGAGGTCTCACTGCCTATGTTCATTGTGGAACATGTTGAACTATCTGAGGTGATACCTTAAGATGAACTATAGGAGATGAATATCCCTTTGAACTCTAAATAACTTTCTAATGTGAATATTTTTGTTTAAGAGGGTGTGATACTATCCTTTGAACTAACTATATATAGATATCTTACATATGTGAAATAATTATATCTATACTAGGCTCTGGAATAGGTGTAATAACAAACTCTATTGTGGTGGGGGAGGAGGAGAAATTATCACTGATTGTAGAGGGTACTCATATCGAATGCCTAAAACTTTGACCACCTGATTACAATGTATATATTTGAGACATTGATGTATTAAGGTTGGAACTATAATGAGATTATGTATCCAAGGGGGTCCCTATCTATATGGGTCCCCTATCCATACTCACTGCCATATTTATATATAGGGGGTATTGGCGGGGGGAACTCAATTAATTGATAGAATTCCAAATTGATATGTAGGGAAATCATGGGTTACTTTAATTTCATATATAATCACCCCTACCCACCCCACCTTATAGATATGATATGATCTATCTGGCCCATATATAGTTATAGTTATATATAGAGGGGGGAGGTCCACCATATATATTTAAATGGGATAGATATGTGGGAAGAGGGTGAGGAGCATCCTATCTAGTGGAGCCCCTTCAACCTCCCAATAATAGGATAGATAGAGTTTCGTCATCCTATCTAGTGATTTTAGACTCCCCCCCAACATCCTACTATCCACTATAGAGTATAGAGATGGCCAACTATATAGATAAAATGATACGGGCCCATCATCCATCTAGATAATATGGAGGGGTAAGAAGGGCACTGACAACTAGAATTTATGCTTGGGAGGCTGAGCCATCTATATAGATATTCCCTCCCCGAAGCCCTATATATCTATTCGTGCCCTACATATCTATATGGTTCCCCCCCTTCTATATAGGCTAAATGGGATATGGTGACAGGCTAACTCAATGATCTCCACTCTCTACTCTATAGAGGAGGTCGAGCCATCCAATCTATATATAGTCATAGCTTAGCTACACTCACCCCCTATATATATATATATATGAGATAAGATGAGATAAGATATATGGGAGGTGTGGGAGCCTATATATCTAATCTATGTAATTAAGAGGCCCATCCCAAATAGATATATAAGGGTGATTCTATATATTTATTTGGGATTTCCCCTATATCCTTGTCTCATATGGATGCCCATATATATATAGAGTGGGCGAGTCCTGATAACATATCAAATACCCATGTGCTTGGTAAAACTAATAATGGAGTATCCATTTCCAGTGAACAGACCTAAAGAGGTAGCTTTATATGCCTAAGATTATTCTATGTATGTCAAACAAATGTTTTAACTACTATATATGTATTTTGTAAATCTTGTTTTGTGTAGCAAAGAATGCAAACAAGTGTCAATGTACATGCATTTTCACTTGACACATTGTCGATCATGATATTGTGTATGGGTTGTTTGTTAATATAAGCTCAAATAAAAAGTGCATGTCTAACTGAATCGTCATAAAATAATTCATTGTCAACAATGTGATCATAGGGTGTGGTGTTGATGTATCTGCAAATGTACCAATAACACCATCTATTGGATTTCCATATCTCTGAGGAGGAGGTTATGTGTTATAATCCTGGTGTACCTCTAAAATCTCCTTAGTTTATTTTTTTACATGGTTTTAAAATGGATTATTGAATATTTTCAACCTTTCATTTTCATTTGTCTATGGTTTGGCCTTCTATGTGGGTGTGCTTGCCTCAATAGTATTTTCGTTGGTAATATCATGTATACTATGCCTTAACATGTAGCACTTATTTTTAGAATGTCCAATACATACATGGTAGTCATAGTCTATTTTGTCGTTGAATCCATTATGTTTAGGTTTAGTCATATCAACCTATAATGGTGGAGGGAGAGATGTGTTATTTCAATCAAGTAAATTATGTAATAAATTATGAGGAGGTGATGGTAACTTTGAAAATTACCTCCTTGGTAGAGCATTTAACTGAAGCTTATTTTTTGATTGTGATACTACATTTAATATTAATTTTTCTTCATTCTTTATTTCATTAGATTTGACCTTGTAGTTTGGTTTGATTTGAAACCTAGTAATTGAATTAGTTTTAACATTTGGGACATACTTGAGTTTGTTCAAAGCTATGAGCTTGACTTCTCATTATTATATTGTATGGCATAACTTATCATAAGATTTGAATTTGTCAAACATGATAGACTCATGGAGTGGTGCTAGCAAACTTTGTATAAAGATATCTTGTAATTCATTTTATACCATAGAGTTGGTCATCTTATCTAGCATAGTTTTGTATTGAAGAACACATTCATTGATAAGTTAATTGAACCCCATAAGGTTATTCCACAGCTAAAATGTTTTTTATTGAGGAATATTTTGTATTTTTAACATAAATTTTCACCCCATCCTCCATTTTGGGTATTATTTAAACTATTGTAAAAACATTACATAGACCTACAAATTTCCTATTATAAGTTTTTGGTGATTATGCATTGATTTTTAACAATTTTAAAAATGAATAGAAAATGAATCTTTTGACATAAATAGGAATTTTTCATAATTTTAATATAAATTTTCACTCCAACCTCCATTTTGAGTTAAATTTATATATTTGGAATTTTTTTGAAGAGACCTAAAACTTTTATTTAATACACTTTTGATGATTCCCTATGAGTTTTTTTAGATTTGTAAAAGAATAAAAAAGAATCTTTTGACATATGTCAAAATATTCTTTTTTATTCTTTTGAAAATAGGAAATCATGTACTTCAAAATATCCTTTTTTATTCTTTTGAAAATATGAAAAAATAAATAGGAAATCATCAAAAGTGTATTAAATCAAAGTATTATTTATCTTCAACATATTTCTAATGATATGCATTTCTCTCAAAATAGATGTCAGAGTGAAAATTTATAAGAAAATTATGAAAGATTATTTTTTTGTGTGCCAAAAGATTCATTTTATTCTTTTGAAAATAATTGAAAATATATGTATAATCTCCAAAAAAATATAAAATGAAAGTTTTAAGCCTCTTTAATATATTTCCAATGATTTAAATAATTCCCAAAATGAAGGTTGGAGTGAAAATTTATTATAAAATTACCTTAAATAAGAGACATTTTGGTCATGGAGTAACCTCTCTTGCTATAGTTTAAGAATTTGTGCACAATATGGTTTTTCACCAATGTTAATATAGAAGTGTGGGTCAAACAGATCTACCAAATGGTTGAATTCTTTAATTGATTGTATTGGAATACTATATAATCATTGCAAATCATATTATTTTAGGCTTCTTGGAAATATCTTGGTTAAGAATTTGTCATTTTATGCATAATCCAAGCATGTTACATGAAATGATTGAATATGTTGTTATGGATCATATTTACTTTCATAGAGTGGAAGCTTAGGAGCTAAAAAAGCTTGATTTTAATAGGTAAGTTGATATCTCAAGTTCTAAAGGATTATGAAGCAAAGTATGAGAATCGATTGAATGACTAGGTCTAGATATAACTTGCTCTAATTTAAACACCTTAGAATGTAGGGATATAACATTTCACTGAAGTGAATGTGCATTAGGTGAGGTTCGTAGTGGACCATGCATATTAATCAAATGAGGTGTGTATTATGCCTATGTAAAAATAAGCATATTAATTTGTTGTAATTTTTATGATGTCCCCATAACTAGGGATGATGTCACATATGTAAGTAGAAACTGGGACACCTGAAAAAGGTTGATTAAGATCATGGAAGTGATCATATTTTTCTCCCAATGGATATGTTTGAGCTAATTTATTTTGTTCATCTCTTGCAATAATACGCCAATCCTATGTGGATTGGTATTAAGATATTTAATGAATTATTTATCATTAATTTCATTGAATTGCTCTATACTAGCTTTATTTGTGTCAAAAATCATGATATTTCCATCAATAGGGTGCATAATATGCATTTTATAACCCAAATAGAGAGTAGGAGGAACAAATGGATTCATGCATGCCATTTGGTACTTGATAGTGATAGGTACTAGCTCAAATTTGATGTTGCAACAATGTACGTTGAAGAAGGTTTGAGATTGTACACTATTCATTTTAGCCCTTTTATATAAATAAAATTCATTCATTACGGCCATGATTTTATGTTGAAACATTGAACTTGCAAATGCCATGAAGGGTGTAACTAGGCAAGGTGTGTTTTATTTTTAGGCTCTCAGATATATTAATCCCAATCATAAATAGTGAACAAGTCTCAAATGGATAATAACTATAGAGGATTCAACCATCCCGTAGTTGTATTATCATGTGTCTAAATTAGATTGAGAGTAACTTCCTAGAGCTAATCGCTTACTGGTGCACTAAAAAATCAAATAATTGAAAAACTTCCTATAGCTAAAAATTAAAAGTCTTATGTATTTCTAATATACCATATGGCACGTGGAAACTAAATCTTGTATATAGTTGTAATCACCTAAAAATGACACTTGAGTGCTACTTGAGACAACCCATCCCTAGCTTATCCCTAGACCTATCTTAGGCCCTATTTTACACTTACCCAACCTTCATGTGGGACACAGGCATCCCTATTCATCCCTAAATAAGTCTTGGACCCTCATTTTGACATCTTAGCCCTTTGTGCCTTAGGTTCTGCCACCTGGACACTAATGTCGTAATAGGGGACAGTAGTACCATGTGATGCTAGTGTCCCAATTTTGGTGTTATTGTCCTTTCCTTCCTTTTTCCACCAATAGATATCTTTTCAAATCTAATTCCACCTAGGGTTGGCCTATATCTCTTTTAACACGTGCACAAAAACTAGAATAATATATATCCATTGACTTTTAGCCCTTTAACCATTAGATAGAAATTAGATGCAAATTACACATACAAACTTGGAACAAGTTGTACATAATTAAGGTTATCAATCCATATTATGATTTATACATACAACCATCTACATCATTCTTAAGCTCAGATTACTAGAATGTATAGTCTTGAGTACATTCAAAGCACTCAAGTCAACATTCATACTAGCTTCACTTTTACTTGCACTAAGACTTAGGTGGGAATAACTACATCGAGCTTGATCCCTCTATAGATTATTAGTATGTAGGCAACTCTCATCACAGAAGGTTGTTGAGGATGTCCAGCCTACCCCAATAAAAAAAAAATCACTTCTTATATCAACCGAATTCCCTAACAAAATGGATGATTAGGGTTTGCACATAAAATCAATTAAAACATGTCATTTATAGAGATCTAAAACTCATGCATGTAGGAATAGGTTTGATAGACCCAAACATAGGTGCACCTAGAAGCCTAGAATAGTATTACACAAAGGACATTACCACAAAAATAAGGACACTAGCACCACATGGTACTATTGTCCAATTAGGGCGCTATTATCCAAGAGGAGTTTTGACACTTTGATCCTATTTGTGACACTCAAAACATCCTCTATATCATTTTGTAGCCTCCATATCTCCTATTTTAATCATTTTCCAACTAAGTTCTTATTTGCATTATTTATTACTATTTTTAGAAAGGTTAAATTAAGTCAATTCTATTATAGATCAATGGCTATATTTTTTACATATTTTTACCCTAATATACTATACTTATCTCTTTAACAACATATGATTTACATACTCTAAGTCCTGAAAAGTTAAAACATTTGGTGAACCTGACTTACATCAAATATTACACAAACCCTAATGCTATATAACCCTAGGGTTTATGATTGTAGCCTTATAAGACCCACACTTAGATTTCAGATCCCTGTATTTTCTATTTTGTATTTTATATATGCATGATAATAATGACAGATGAAGTTTATCATCTTTTTATACAAAGTTTTCTAGCTTTCCTTGCATTTTTGTTTCCTTCATTTGGAATGAATTCAAAGATGACATAAACACATATCTACATGATGTTTTATATTCATTAAAATGTATGTCATATTTCATTATATCTTTTTCATATTATAGTTCTCTTATATGGAATTAAATTAACAAACAAATCCTTACATACATAGAGTATCAATATAGTTTATTGGACTTAATCCATAAATTTACTACCCTAACAACCATGTTTCAATTTTTATTATCATATCTTATGAAAATGAAATAATCTCCTTCTCCTCCTCATCTCCATGAGGTTGATAGCTACTTTATTTCTAATCAGGTCCATGCTATCACTCCTCCATGAGATGACAAAGCCTATACTATTGTTACTAATGTGCATACTTAGCCTATCCATGTCTCCACCTCTTCCCTATAGGGTGTGTGTTTACATGTTCAATCAAAAGAAACTAGGGTTTGCACTTGTGAGAATATAAGGGATCAAATTATCAGAATGAGCAAGATAATATCAAAATTAGTTATTAATTGAAAAGGTCACATTATTGGAAAATCAAATTATATGTACAAATTATTCATATTATGATAGTTTTCATCATGTATATGTATCTACACCTAAAAAAGTTGTGCATATAACTCTTTCATACCCAAACCATAAAGTATAAGATGAGTAATACAATCAATATCAAGATGATATACAAGATGGGAATTGGGACACTCTCCCCCGACTTAACAATGCAAATTTTATAGTTAATAAAGATGAGATTATATAGAGTTTATGAGATAGACTTTGGGAATATCCCCATGATCATACATAGATTCTACAAGCCATAATGGAAATAAAAAACAAATCAAATAATGATCAATCTTCTATTCCCTCAAATAACAACATTGTTAAACCTACTTTGGGGGAAACTTAGCTTGTACAACAACCTATTTTAACTTGACAACCTTTAGTAGTAGCTACACCTCATATAGCTAGTTCCTCTTATCCAAATGTACAATCCATTATGCATGATATTCATTCTTTGTTTGTTAAGGTGTTACATCTTGATCAGGGAGCTACTAGGCTATCACATGCCTTGGTTTCTCATTGTCTTTTACATACATCTTTGCCACATCACATAGTGGTAAATATTTTACCATCCAGATTCATGGCACCTAAGCTTACCTCAAATATGATAGTAAGGGTGACCCAAAGTACCATCTATGAACTTTCCACGTAGCATGATTGGACTACGTTTCCAATGATTAGATCATCACTAAGTTATTCCCAAACAGTCTAAAGGACTATGCCTTATAGTGGTTTTATGATCTTTTGAATCAGTCTATCACCCTATTCAATCCATTAGCAGATATGTTTTTAGCATACTTTTTAATTAATATCAGTGATAAGATCTCATATGTTGAAGTAGCAAAACTAAAGCAAAACTCCAATGAACCTTTTGTAGAATATGCCTTGTGATATAAAACTATATTAGCAAAGATGACTAGCCCAATGGCAGATAGAGAGCTCAAAGACATATTCAAATATATATTACTACTAGCATTGCATGAAGTTATCTTATTCAAGAAGTTTCCAACCTTCAAATATTTATGCTAAATAGTGAAAAAAAGGGAAGTCAAGCTTCTCTCTATGGGCAAATTAAAATATACAAGTGGATCATATTCAACTACTAAGAGTTATAATAAGCCTCCATATAAAGTAAGGTCCACTAAAAACAAGAGTGATCCAAAGTCCATAGTTAATGCAGGTTCAGAGCCATCTCCTCGCCTAGTTTTATCAGCTTCTCAATAGAGTGTTTTCGCTAAC
This sequence comes from Torreya grandis, assembly GCA_037957365.1. Taxonomy (NCBI): domain Eukaryota; kingdom Viridiplantae; phylum Streptophyta; class Pinopsida; order Cupressales; family Taxaceae; genus Torreya; species Torreya grandis. The sequence goes on along the minus strand of JARHVA010000756.1, from coordinate 2,488,363 downwards.
CTTATATAATTGTCAGCATGTGTTTTATAGTGCTCCTAGAATTTAATGTCATATCTCTCTCTCCCATCAAAGAGGTTGATACAACACTACCTCTTCCAAAAATCTATGATTCTAATGCATTCTACAAATATCATAGGGCACTAGGCCACATTATAAACCAATGCATCACCTTAAAACATAAGAGACAAGATTTGATAGAGGCCAACATAATTGATGTGGGCATACCCATAGAGGCACCCAAAGTTCAATAAATGGAAGCTAAGACATTAAAAATATTCTCGGATTTGTTTCTAAAGCATACAACTAATTAGGTAGGAGGCACTTCAGGTGTTCACTATACGTATCAGGCACATCCACCACCATCATCATATCACACTACTATAGAGGATGCACACCTATTACATAATATCATTGGTGTGTATCATACTACAGTTTTAACTAGACCACTCATCACTTTCTTAGAGCAAGTTATTTTTTATGATGATTCAGATTTATAAGCACTCTTTGTACAAGCCTAAATAGATAATCATCCTATTCAAAGTGTTATGGTTGATAATGGTTCAAGTATTAACATTTGAAAAATCAAACTTATACAACATTTGGGGTATTTAGAGAAGGATATGTCTCCTGTAGAAACAATTATTCATGGTTTCAATGGCCATGTTCAAAGTTCCATTGGGGAGATTGTACTTTCAATATAGGTCGGTCCAACACATGTGGCCACTAGATTATTAGCAGTACCTAGTGCAAACACATTAGACATGTTATTGGGTAGTCTACAGATATAATAGATATGATCCATACCATCTAGTATGCATAAATTCCTTAAATATATACATGCAAATCAATGATCATAGTTGAGG